>ML297314.1:24416-98302 GCA_005239495.1 Nicotiana undulata
GGGGGGGGGGGGGGGGGAGGTTGTCCTTTTCTTTTCCAAGGAGGTAGTGGATGTAGGGTAGTGGATGTAGGGTAGTGTTTCTATATCAAGAAATATGTTTTGGCTACTCAGTCACAGAAAGCCAACAAGAAAATTATCATAAGAGTTGGGTCAATTTAAGGGAACTTGGAAGTGACTTGCTGAAAGGATCAATATGCTGAGGAAAAGGACCCGAGCATAGTCTTGTCATGTCTGATATTTCATAGATAATGATGAGTCAAAATTGTGTGGGGTAGTCACTTTTTAAAGTGGTATTTATTTTTTATCCAGTATTTTTAATACTTAACAATAGTAGTGACTAGTCTATTAAAATTAATATGAAAAGACTGTGTTACCCTTTCTTCTATCTTTTTCATGTGTTAGGGAGAAGAATTGTGCCGCCGATAACAGTTTTCGATGAGCAAACTCCTTCGTTCTCTACTTTTCCGTTTTCTATTCCGTTTGTTTCTCTACTGTATAATTGTTTAATTTGGAAAATTGATAATCGCAATAGTACTAGTAGTAAAATGATCAGAATTCGAAATGAGAAATAGTAAGAGTTAGGTTAACATTTTAATTAATAAATATATAGATAGCAGAAGTTATGAAAGAGGCTGAAAGATTTAAGGAAGTTGACGACGTGGCGGGTACTGCATTTTTACCGAGCGTCAAAAGTTAAGGACACTTGATCCTGAGCTTAGAGTTACAAGTTCAAAAGTTAAGGACACTTGGTCCTGAACTTAGACTAACAAGCTCAAAAGTTAAGGACAATAGGTCCTGAACTTACAGTTACAAGTTAAAAAGTTAAGGAGAATAGGTCCTGAACTTACAGTTACAAGTTTAAAAGTTAAGGACAATAGGTCCTGAACTTAGGCTAAGAAGCCCAAAAGTTAAGGACAATAGGTTATGAACTTAGACTAACAAGCTCAAAAGTTAAGGACAATAGGTCCTGAACTTAGACTAACAAGCTCAAAAGTTAAGGACACTTGGTCCTGATATTAGAGTTACAAGTTCAAAAGTTAAGGACACTTGGTCCTGAACTTAGACTAACAAGCTCAAAAGTTAAGGACAATAGGTCCTGAACTTACAGTTACAAGTTCAAAAGTTAAGGAGAATAGGTCTTGAACTTACAGTTACAAGTTTAAAAGTTAAGGACAATAGGTCCTGAACTTAGGCTAAGAAGCACAAAAGTTAAGGACAATAGGTCCTGTACTTAGACTAACAAGCTCAAAAGTTAAGGACACTTGGTCTTGAACTTAGAGTTACAAGTTCAAAAGTTATGGACACTTGGTCCTGAACTTAGACTAACAAGCTCAAAAGTTAAGGACATGGGTCTTGAACTTACAGTTACAAGTTCAAAAGTTAAGGACAATAGGTCCTGAAGTCCTGAACTTAGACTAACAAGCTCAAAAGTTAAGGACATGGGTCTTGAACTTACAGTTACAAGTTCAAAAGTTAAGGACAATAGGTCCTGAAGTCCTGAACTTAGACTAACAAGCTCAAAAGTTAAGGACAATAAGTCCTGAACTTAGGCTAAGAAGCCCAAAAGTTAAGAACAATAGGTCCTGAACTTAGACTAACAAGCTCAAAATTTAAGGACACTTGGTCCTTAACTTAGACTAACAAGCTCAAAAGTTAAGGACAATAGGTCCTGAACTTAGACTTACAAGTTCAAAAGTTAAGGACAAGTAGTCCTTAACTTAGCGTTACAAGCACATAAATTAAGGACAAGTGGTCCTGAACTTCGAGTTCAAAGTTCAAAAGTTAAGGACATGTAGTCCTGAAGTCCTGAACTTAGAGTTACAAGTTCAAAAGTTAGGGACACTTGGTCCTGAACTTTATGAGCAGGAGGGTGTTTTCGTCCAGGCATGTAAATTTTATTAAAGCAGTGGCTAAAGACTAAAGACATTTTAAACAGTGGCTTAAAAGTAAATACATGTGTTATTAGTGGCTAACCGTGCACTTCCCCCTAACGATGACCCCCTACCCTAGGCCCAAGTTCGTCAACCTTCAATGTCAAACATAGAGAAAATGACCCTTTATAGTTCCTCAAAATTATAAAGCCCATGTATTTCTCTATTGACACGAAATGTCTATTCAGCCCAAACATATTATATTTAATAGCTCGAAATGTCTATTTTGTATATTTTTGTATAGCAACAGTCTAGTTTCTATATATTTTTTAGAGTGACAGTCTATTTAGTATATTTTTTTGTATAGTTCTATTCAGTATACAAAGATCTTAGAAAAATGTTGAAACTGATCCCCCGCATGTGTTGACTTGACCAACATATAGTCTATGTAGACTTCCATGGTTTCTCCCAAGTGTTCTTGAGATATTTTAGTTACCAATCTCTTCTATGTGGATCCCGCATGTTTCAAGCCAAATGGCATGACTTTGTAACATTAACTCCCCTTGTTTGTGATAAACGAAGTTTTTTCCTCATCTAGAGGATCCATTTTTATCTGGTTATAACCATAATTTGCATCTAAAAAACTTAAAAGCTCATGACCTGCGATAGAATCTATTAATTTATCTATATGCGGTAAAGTAAATGAATCTTTAGGACAAGCCTTATTTAAATCAGTGTATTCTACACAAACTTGCCATTTTCCATTCTTTTTTGGAGCCACAACGGTATTAGCTAACCAGTTAGGGTACTTTACCTCTCGTATTGAACCAATTTTCAAAAGCTTTTGTACCTCATCCTGGATCACTTGATTTTTGAAGGACCCTTGCTTCCTTTTCTTTTTCTTGACAGGTAGGTGTAATGAATCCTCATTCAACTTATGATTCATCACCTCCGGTGGTATACCTGTCATATCTTAATGCGACCAAGAAAATCAATATGCATTAGCATGTGAAAATTCAATTAACTTACCTTTCATCTCTGGGCTCAAAGTTGCTCCGATGTAAATTTTTCTGTCTGGCCAGTGGACAAATAGTATTACAACTTCAAGCTCCTCCGTGGTTGTTTTAATGTTCTCATTTTCCTCTGGCTCTTGAATCACACCAGGTCTTGAGTTGACATTAGTCTACCCTTGAGTGTTTTCAGTTGAGGTATGAATAGCAGTGTCCTCAACTGAATTATGTAATTGATATTTTGTATCGGCATTATTGGCTATTATGTCTGCAATCACCATCGAGTTAATACTTAGTGAAGATTGTTGATCTCCGTGGATTTGTTCGATTCCCCAATGCGAAGGGAATTTGATAACTTGATGCAACGTGGATGAGAAAACATCCATATCATGAATCCATGGTCTTCCTAAGATTATATTATAGGCCATGTCCGCGTCTATCACATGGAACTTTGTATCTTTGATGACCCCTTCTGCAAATGTGGCAAGTTCACTTTCCCCTTTCGTAACAATGCTTGAATTATCATACCCAGACAAGGACCATGCTTTTGGTATGGCCTTATCATTAGCTTGCATTTCATTTACCAACCTCAGTAAAATAATGTTCGTTGAGCTACCTGGATCAATCAAATGCATTTTACATTAGTATCATGTACAAGTAGGGATACTACCAGTGCATCATTGGAAGGAATCATCAAGCCATCCGCGTCTTCATCGTCAAATTTATATTGTCGCCACCAAGATAAGGCGAACTCGCTTTCCGTGAGTGACAATAACTTTTCTTGTCTTTTTCGCGGATGTGTATGTTACTCCATTAACCTTATCTCCCAAATTATGACGTTGATTGTTCTCTTTGGTGATGGAGGTTTTGGGGGTTCTTGTTTATTCTTCATGTATGATTATCTCCCTTTCTCACTGAACAGATCAGTAAGATAGCCTTGCTTCAATACATATTCGACCTCTCCTTGCAAAAGCCTGCAATCTACTTTTCTATGGTCGTGGTCATTATGAAACACGCACCAAAAATCTGGGATTCTTTTGTTGGGATATGATCTCATTTCTTTCGGCCATCGCACCTTATATTCCATAGCTCTTGAAAAAGCCACCAATTCGGAGGTGCTAATGTTAAATCTATAATCCCATATTCTTGCTTGTGTATTGGAATCATTACTTCGGGCATCCTGTTCCTTTTTTAACCTGGATGAAGAACTCGTGTCTTTTTGTCTTGATCTTGAATCAAATCATGCATTCTCTTGTTTAGCTCGAGAGTCTCGCAAAGCAGGTCCCATGTATGGTACATACCTGTTTTTACCGGACCTCCTCTGTGATTCTGAGCGTCACGAACCTGGTCTTTCTTCAGACCTTGGCTATACAACCGTATCTTTTTCTATCTGCAACTTCGTACGGTATCTATTGTACACATCGTTTCAAGTTGTTGCAGGAATTTCTTGCAAACTTTCTTTCAATATCCTTGTGGCTTCTAAACTTTTCTCGTTCAAGTTGCTCGCGAATTTCATAACCGCCTAGTTATCAAGTACTAGTGGCAACATCATCCTCTCTCGTTGGAATCTATCTACGAATTCCCTGAGCAATTTTGTACTCCCTTTTTTAACCTTGAATATGCTTCCATCTTTTTTTCAACTTTTTGATCCCCCGAATGTGCTTTTATAAATGAATCTGCACGCTCTGCAAAAGAATCAATGGAATTTTCAGGTAAAGAGAATACCATGTTAACGCTCCATTTGTGAGTGTTTCGCCAAACGTTTTAACCAAAACTAATTCGATCTCCTGCTTGGTTAAATCATTGCCTTTCACGCCGGTAGTAAACGTGGTTACATGATCCCGAGGGTCAGTCGTTCCATCATATTTGGGAATATCAAGCATTTTGAACTTTTTGGGAGTTGGCAAAGGTGTTGCACTTGGCTTTCAAGGCTGCTATGAATACTTGTCAATACGATCATTTTTCTATACACACCTTTGATCACGGGTGACACGACAGGTATTTGCTCTATACGATCATTTTTCTCTTTCAGCTATTCTGCAAAGATAGCACTAAACTTTGTAAACTATAATTATTCGGTGTACTTGACCCTCCATTGCGAGATTCATTGCGAATTTCTCCACTTCCAGAGTTATCAAGCCTCGAACGCGGGTTTTGCAAAGTTGTTGTATTAACCGGAGGAGGAGTTTGCGATGCGTTAGTTAATCCTCTGACAAAAGCCTGCAGTGCACTGTTCACGTGTTCTGCAATCAATTATTTTAAGGCATCCTGCTCTACGGTTTGGTCGTCTCCATGTTGACCATCAGTGGGCGAAGCAGACCTTTCAGGTGAACTTCACGGGATTGCTGAGGGGATCCTGTAGGTGTGTGATGTGGTGGAGTTCCACCTTGTTTGTTCGCTGGTTGTTTTTGTTAGTGGTTAACATATTTGGTCATTAAAATGAAGTTTGGAAAGTGTACAAATTATCAGAATCCTGGCAACGAAACCAATTTGTTTAACCCAAAAATAGATTTTTCGGTCAAATTCAATATCAAGAAGAAATCGGGCTACTGATAACCAAGATTTACTTAACTTTCCCAATAATT
The DNA here is from genome assembly GCA_005239495.1 of Nicotiana undulata. Lineage (NCBI taxonomy): Eukaryota > Viridiplantae > Streptophyta > Magnoliopsida > Solanales > Solanaceae > Nicotiana > Nicotiana undulata. The sequence continues at coordinate 29,883 of ML297314.1, forward strand.
TGAAGAATAAAGCCCGGAATAAAAATAATTGACAAAGAAAGAAAATACGAAATAGATTGATAATCACTCCCAAAATTGTGGTTAAAACCTTGAGAATAAAGTAAAGAATAATTGCATGAATTACAATAAAATATCATATGCCATTACAAATGTGGTCTAAGTCTTTATATAGGGGTATACAATTATAACGGTTTCCTTACTTAATTCGGGATCGTTAGTGGCGTTAATCGCCTTAGTTACCCGTTATCATATATAATTGTAATGGAAGTATCTTTGGTTGAGGATTTTCGGTAACCGTAATTATATACCGATTTCTCTTCCTTATTTATGACAGGTACATGCATCTTCCCTTCTTAATGGTCTTTATCCATTACGCTCTTGTTTCTCCTTTTACAGCTATCAGATCCGGTTCTTTTCTCGGTGTAATAGTGGCATTAATCGACTTAGTTACCCGTTATCATATATAATTGTAATGGAAGTATTTATGGTTGAGGATTTCCGGTAACCGTAATCATATACCGATTTCCCTTCCTTATTTATGACAGGTACATGCATCTTCCCTTCTTAATGGTCTTTATCTATTACGCTCTTGTTTCTCCTTTTACAGCTGTCAGATCCGGTTCTTTTCTCGGTGTAACCCCGTGAGTGTTCCTCTCGTGCCTTCTTGCATTCTTTAACTCGTCTAATTAAGAATGCCACTTGTCGCTATATTGATGGTCCATGTACCATGCCTTGTGACCTTGATGATAATCCACGTGTCATACTTTTTTCCACTAATACAAATACGGTGGCCCCAAATTAAGAATTGTTTCATAAAAAATGCGAGTTACTGCCTATTTGACAATGATTTGAATGGTGCAGATCTAATATTTATGCATCTGAATGGCTTTCCCAATAAAAATTCTTATACTCAGTCAGGAGTCAATTTTGATAATCACTCTTGTTTATTCTTAGATAGTTTACACACACACTTTTCTTGACTTTCATATGGAGATTCTTTAATTTCCATTTTCTTAATTTACTTCATACTTTTACAAACTTATTAAGAAACTCAAATTGAAAACATGAACTCATTAACCAAGTTGAGTACCCCGTTTGGAGAAAAAAATGTTGGTAACAAATCATAAAATGCACATATAGAGCTCGAAAGATCAACTTTAATCACTTAATTATAGTTATAATTAGTACTATAAAGGTTAAAAAATACAAGCAACTGTTTTTATAAGTGTGACCTAGTAATCAATAAAGTGAGTCGAGAACATGAGGTCTCAATTCAGGTCTCTCATTGGCTATGGACCAATGAAGTATAAGAAGCGAATCCATCCAATTCTTCAAGTCTTGGTGAAAATAGACTATCTTGAACCGCATTATTTATTTTTAATCAAATGATTACATAAAGCCTTGTTTAACCACTGCTTCTAATTACGCGAGTTCTACTATTTGACGATGTTGTCGAATATGTACGTGAATAGCAACATAAGTATTAATTGTAGGTGACTTGAGATAATTTCTACACAATGGACAAGTCTTACGTCCACAACCCATCCACCTATCCAAACAAACCTTATGAAACAAATGATCACATCTCAGCTCTCTCACTTCTTCTGTTTTGTTCTTTCTTCTACTTTGACTTTTAACTCCAATTCTAATTACTTCATCTCCAATTAGCTATATAATATTGATTCATCATAAAGCGACGGGCAACAATAATCCAAACAGAAGGTAAAAGAACACGGAAAATTTCAATGGAAAGAAAAAAGAAAAAGTAAAAGGAAACAAAGACAGACTAGTTGGTTTCAAATAGCTAATGGGTTAATTAAACCAAAATGGATAATCTTTAATATCAAAATAGTGCTAAGAAATAATAATGAAAAGAAGAAGAAAACAGAGAAGGAAGAAGAAAACAGAAGCAGCAAAGAAACACATATTGGGGAGAGGGGGAAAGATATAGTTAGGTAAAGACAATTCAAGCCCGCCATTAAACTACTCTCTCCATTCTGTTTCAATTCAAGTGAACTTGTTTTTTTTTCTGTCCATTCTAAAAAGAATGAACTACTTTTAAATTTAGAAACAATTTAACTTAAAATTCCAATTTTACGATTAATGATAAGTTTTTATAACCACACAAATACTGTGAAACCCTTTTTTGACTTGTTTAGGATCACAAATTTCAAAAAAAAACATTTTTTCTTAAATTCTGTATCAAGTCAAACATGTTCACGTAAATTAAAACGAAGCGAGTATCTCATTAGCAAACTACTTTATCTGACTGAGGTTGCCTAGGCCCCTGGAAAAGTCTTGTATTTGGAATTATTTTTGGTTAAAAGCATTCACATATTAATATTAATATCTATAATAAGTACTAGTTTTAATTTCTGTAATGAAGTTTGTACAAATACGAAATTTAAGGGGAAAAAAGTAAAAGTTCTTAATTTTCGTTTGGCCATAGATTTTGTCAAGTTTTTTTCAAATTTTTTTAGGCAAAATATGTTTGTTTATAGATTTTATCCATATTTTGGCAGATTTTGACAAAAAAAAAATAAATTAAATTTCAAAACTAGCTCTAGACCTGTTTTTGGCCCAAAATACTACTATTTAATTTTTTAACAACTTTAAAAATTACCCTAAACTGTTGTATTTTATAAAAAAAAGCTTACTATCTATTATGAGTCAACTAATCCACTGGCTAATTACTATCATTTTCTTTTGGAATGATGGATCATGTAATATTATTGCAATTTGACAAATTATAGTGGCTAGTAATTGTATTACTAGCAGTTGATATTAAAATATAAGGTTATGGTTTTAGGATAGTGTATTATGTAATTCATTATAAAAACAATAATTTTGTGCCAAACTTATCTATGTTCAAGACTATGGTTTGTGATACTGATAATGAATAGCATCGATGAAGGTTCTGCATATACAGGATTAACAACTTTGTTTGTTTGGTATTATTGGGTATTTTTGATAATTTTTAGAACTTATGGTGTAAGTCACATTTCATGTTTTTTCAAAAAAAAGTGAAATATGTTTTGAAAAATTATGTCCAAATAAATTTTCATCTTCAAACTTCACCCCAATCAAAATTTTAAAAACAGATTTGGGAATTTACGGAACGCTAGCTTAAACTTGTAGGATGTGTTTGGTATGAAGAAAAATATTTTCAACAAATATTTTTTAATTTTTCATGTTTGGTTGACTTAAATATTTTGAAAAATATATTTCTCATAAACTCATTTTCCTCCAATTGGAGAAAAATGACTTCCTTCCAAAAAGAAGAAAAAATAGCTTTCAAAACTCTTTCTCAACCTTCCCCGCCATATTCCCCGCTCCACCCCGCGCCTCCTCTCCCTCCGAACATCACCACTGCCAAATTTGCCTCTAGACCCTAATCTACTACCCTCCCCTCCCCTTACCCATTTCGTCTTATATAGTGTTTGCCTAAATTATATATTTTTCAAAAGTATTTTGTGTTAACTAACTAAACATCAGAAAATAAGTAAGAAAATCACTTATTTTCTAAGAAAATGTTTGCTTAATACCAAATACACTCATAAACATATCTTAACATCTATATGGCATACGGTATTTGAAACTTAGCTTGTGGTAGATATATCATAACATTTTCAAGGACGGCTCAACTAAATTGATGGCATCAAGTAAAACTTATAAAGAGGTCTTAAGATTTTTTGCCAAAAAAAAAAAAGAACCTTTCACATATGTCCTTTTATCTAAAGTAAACTTTCTGATTTTGAAGATGCAAAGCTGTTAATAAATTTTTGTAGCGGCTTTAACTAGAACCTCAGCTCTATTTATTAGTCTGAGCAAGATACGACTTATTTCGATTTTCTTTATATTTCTTTTTCAGTTAACAATTTGCCAAATTCATTTAATTTTGCTCAAGACATTATTTACATAGCTCTTTTTTTATACCAACTTTAGTGATGGTCCTCTTGAAAGTCAATCTCGCTCGAGTTAAGTAAATTTTTTAATTTTTGAAGATGGTGCTCTTTTTTCGATCTCGCTCGAGTTAAGTAAAGTCGACTTCATTCGAAGTCAAATAAATTTGACCTCGTCCAAATCAAGTCGATTCGAACTCACTCATATAAAGTAAAAGCTACTCCGCTTGAGTAAAGCGAACATGAACCATGCCAAAATTCTCGAATAAAAAAAAAAGGAACTCATCGCAATAGGGTCCGAAAACCCACTCAAAAAAAGAAAGGAAAAAGGAGAAGAGCCAGAGACGTACAACCGAAAATAAAGTGAATTTTATTCAAAACTTGCATACAGAATCTCGCAGGGGGCCTAAACAGGCCTCCAAAAAATGGGGATAACAACGACAAACAACACCAAGGAAAGAACAAAACAAAAAAGGAGAACAAGTACTAAAAAATCACAAATTCATTTTGTCGCATCTCCGCCATCGCTATCAGCACTACCACCATCAGAGAGAACATCTTCGACTTCAACACCACTGTCGGCCGCTGGCGTCGTGGGATCATAGCCACAAGCAAGTCGACCCCCACGTGCCTTCGCGCGAGCAGCCTCAAGGACACTCCCCGCCATCCACAAATCCTTGTAAATGTCTCGCTAGGCCTCGTCATGGACCCACATTTCATACAGGTGACGAGGAACGGCAGCAGGGGCAACTTATTGAGGGTCCTAAGCCAACAACTAGGCTTTCTCGGCCTCCAAGGCCGCCACTTTGTCACCAAACTCGAGGCATCCCACTCGAGCTTGCCAATCCGCTCTTCGAGCCTGGCCTCCTTCATCACGGTCGTCCCCCTCTCAGCTTCTCGTTCAGATCTGAGAATGCGCAAAGTATATTCCAGTGCCTCTGCCCTCGTTGCAGCCGCTATCCGGCACCCTCAGCGTTGCGCTCTCTAACACCGCCACTTTCCTCTCCAAATCGGCAACCTTTTCAGTCCACTCCTTTCTCAGACTAGCAACCCTAGCTTCATTCTGCTCGAGCTCAGCTCGCAGAGATGATACCCTCGCTTGAAGGTCCTCGCACTCGGCCGCGACACCCTTGCCCACCTCGAGCTCCTCATCCTTGACTCTGATCAATTCCTCAAGCTCGCTACACCTGCGAATAGACCGCATCAGGTCCTTATCTTTTTTTATCCAGTTCCTCCCTGAGGGGCCGAGTATCACCACTCGCTCTAAGCTGCATGTGCATCTCTCTGTACTTGTTGTGATATCAGCGGTACTTCTCAACCATCTTCAGAAAGACTTCGGCCCGCGTCTCGGCCCGGCGAGAACTCTCAATCTCCAGCATGTAGGTCTAAAAAAGAGTTAGCAAAAACGAAAGAATCAAAATAGAGGAAGTAAAGGTGGAAATATCACCCTTAAGGTCATCCCTCCCACGCAGCGTGACAAACCAGAGTCGTTGAGGTCCCGAAGAGATCTGCTTTCGGCGGCAGAACATAAGAGGTCGAATTGCTCCACCAAATCCGCCGTGTTCTCCAGAAGGTTAACATCCGACGAGATCTCGAGCACACCGGAAGGACCGCTGGCCATCACCTCGACCCTGGTAAAACCCTCTTCAAACAATCGCATATCCTCAGGATCGATGTCCAATTCGGACTTGTAATCATCCACCACTACGCCCTTTAATCTCTCATCGACTCAAGATGAGGTGCGAGCCTGTTGAGACGAGGAAGGTCCACTCTGAAAAATAGCGGCAGCTGCCAAACCCTACCACTGTGTTGTCGCGGCCTCCTCCGTCCTTGGCTCAGGTAACGCCTCCGCTCCTTAGGCGACCCCTATCACATTTTCAAACACCGCCCCTACGGGATCAGCCCTCAAGGGGACATCAATCAAAGGCGTCTCATCTAATGTTATCCTCCGCCTCTTCGATGGGGTCTCTTCGACCGCGCCATGAGAAGATTCGCCCACCGAGCGAACCGCGGGAGCCGGAAAGTCTGAGCGAGGAACAATCTCAGTACGACCAGACTCGGATGCCGACTCGACCAGCGCAACAGTTTGATCCCTAGTGCCCTCATCAACAGCCACTTGAAGTGCAGACCTAGTAGAGGAGGTCGGTTGGCGAAAAGCAAGAGTAGGGCCCCTCGCCCTTCTCACCCCTCTCCAACCTGTCAAAAATGACACACGACTCCATGTAAACACCAAGTAGAGAAACGCAGGGTGAAAAACGAACGGCTAAGGCTAAGGCAAAGGACTCACCGACAGAAGGTTTACGCCCAAACCTCTCTTGGAAACGTGTCCATTCGTGAATTCCCACCGTGTGAGGCAGAATCGAAGCCACGCACTCGCGGATGTCCCTAACTAGCGGAGGGGGAAACCTCTCAACTGCAGCAAAAATGGAACGAACAACAAACAACAGTCAGCGAAATCACGAGATATGAATAACCAATCAACGTAGTAAAAAATGAAAGGCGAAGAAAGACTTACGGGAAAAATTCCACGTCTCAGGAAACCCGGCGGGATTAGACACCAAATGTTCCATGCAAACGTAAAAGAAACTCTCCCAAAAATGATGATTGGTCTTATCGTCCATTCCCACCACCAAGCTCTTAGTATCCCGATGTTGAAGGTGCAACATAGTGCCCTTTTTGAAAGCTGGGGACAAAGAGATGCATCATATGTTGAAGGGAGACGCCACGACCAGCCAGATCCACATACTTGTTGAGCATCAAAAAGAGTTTGTAAATGTAGGGGTGAGCTGGGCCGGGCACACCTCATAGAATCGGCAGAAGTCCGCTGCCAATGAGGGAAGAGGGAGCGTATACCCAATAACAAAAGGGTACGCGTAGAAAGCGCAGTAGCCTGGGCGATGCAAGTGAACTATATCACCTTCCGCCGGAACAAGCTCGATATGTTCGGGAATTCTCCACTTGATTTTGAATGCAGCTACAGCATCCATTATAGAGAGCACTGACGCAGGCTCGTCTTCAACGACATGGTTAAAGTCATTCTGTGGCTTCCCCGGGTGGGGCACCACCTCATCCACCGTCGGAAAACTCTCATCTTCCGTTAAACTCAATCCTTCGTCGAGGGAAGGATCGACATTTTCCGGCACCGGAGCAGTGACAATCGGGTTAGGATTAGAAGAAGTACTAGCCATTTTTTATAATGCAGAGATCGGGGGTATAGAAAAAAGAGAAACGACGGTCGCAGAGGATGCCTACGCTTTAGGAGGTATGAACAAGGGAGAAAAGTCAAGTGCTTTCAGAGATTTTCTTGAAAACGATTCAAGTAATACTATACACGAATGGAAGTCTCCTATTTATAAAGACAAAAATGTCAGTTTAAAGAAATGAAGTGCCGCATTTTTCAAAAGTAACATGAGGGGCACAAGAAACGATGCGACGCTCAGCAAACGTGCGCTATAATGACACCTGACAAATTTAATGTTATTCCAACTGACATATGGGTCTGACAACTCACCCAGAACGTCATATCACTACCCTCAAGGAAATGCTCACTCCTCGACCAAAGCGTTCAGATTTCTGTGTTGATGTTGACAAAGTCCGCCCACCGTGCTCGCCTAAGGCCGACCACCCTAGGCGGAGGGACTAACTGTATGGGTCGAAATCTGACCACACGGGAACGACGTTAAGATTCGATGGTAAGAAAGAAGTTAAGCCGTGATTGCACATACGAAAGGCCATAATGATGTATTCCACGACCATGGACGAGATTGATTCACTAGAAGGCCTTTGTGATGCAGTGCATACTGCAGCACCCAAAGAGGTCGACCTAAAGTACCAATGGACAATCACAGTATACAGGCTAAAGACCGCTGGTTAACTAGAAAGGACTGATATATATATAGGGGGGGATTCGATGGAAAAGGAAATCCTTCCTTTTTCTCTCCCAGTAGAAGAGAAGGAAGAAAGGATTTTTGTAAGAGAAGGCGAAAGGCCATGCTACTGATTTTCTTTATAATAGAGGTTACGGAATCAATAAGACAGATCTCATAGTCATTAATGGTGATCCTTCCCATCTCTCTTTTTTACTCCGTACCATATAATAACGGTAGCATGAATGTGAATCATCCAGATATGTTTAGTCACTCCCACAATCTTAATAAGTTGAAAGACTCGATCTTATCTAGTTTCTCTGACTCATTATCTTTCGACCTAGTGTGGATTAGTCTTGGTTAGGATTTACCCTTTATCTTCTTAACTTATTAATGTTTAGCAAAAAGGTTTCCCACTTTTTGGTCCGACACTTATGCTAATGATTGAGAAGATGAAAACGCCACCGCGCAGATAACAAAGACCGACGTGCGAGCAAAAAAAATAGTTATGTGTGCTTAATGTCTCCCAAGATCCAAGCTAGTACTCGCATTGTCGACTATACAGCATCCCTGCTTCACGTCCACAGAGTTCACAGGAAAAAAATGCAAGGGTTTACACAAATACTACATTGACATAGTAAATCGCACTGTATATATATTCACTTCCTCCTGATTCATACACGGGTAGCCTAAATTTCTGTAATTTTAAAAAGAAGTCATCCTTCTTTACTTAAATTTTACCGACAACATATAACACTTGTTCTGTTTAAATGGGGAGTAAATAATTCTTTTGACATCTAACTTGATAAATAATCTTTAAAAAAGGATAAAACCTTTGTCATTGACCTAATCATCTAAGTCTAAAATTTACATAAATATAGAGGGACAAGAAACAAAAAAGGAAAAAGAAAAAACTTGACCTCAAATTGAAGGTACCAAGGAAACCCCAAGTTGCAGAAAAAATTTATTTGCTCGAAATCCCTTGAAGTTGATGTCAAGATTCTAAATTCGGAGGGATTAAAACGAACGAGCTTGAGCTAACAACAGAAGGACGGTGGAATGTAGTTTTAGTTGAGTTAGAGAATAATAGAGTTAAAACTGATACACAATAACTAACTATTTTATTCATCCAATACATGTGTCCGATATATATGTACAAAATAATGGGCCAAATACATCGCAAGCCCCTTAAAAGATGTCGACATTTTTCACTTAAACACATTTTAATCAGGTTTTTATTGTATCATTTAGACACAAAATTTGCGGGCAGCAAAATACGAAAGGTGCATGTAATTCACACACCAAAATCACAAATAAAACGAGGATAAGTGGATTTAATGTTTGAAAATTAATAAATAAATAAATACACAAACCAGAACCCCACCCCACCCCACCCCATTGACCCCTTTTTGCGGGAAAATTAACTTTTGGCTATTTTCTTTTCCAGCTCAATCTTCTTCTCCAGAAATTTGGTCTCTTCTTGTTCCCATCGTCATCGTCCCCAACAGCTAATTTGCACACCTTTTGTATTTTGCAATCAACATCTTCCCCAACAGCTAATCTTCTCCAAAATTCTGAACAAGAAGAAACGGGTTGTAATGGGTAACCACCTGTCGGCAAGAAGAAAGGGGTTTCCCAAAATTATCGTTAAGCTTTAACCTAAAAATCGTCATCTCGGCAAATTAGATGTTGTAATGGAGATGGCATGACAGAGAGGTGTAACCACCTGTCTGTATTAAAACTTCTAAGGAAACTTTGTAGCTTTCAAATTTGGACTAATCCCGTACGCCACCCGACATTGCCTCGCCGGGAATAATTGGTATCGCAAATTGCGACCCATTTGGACTCCCCACAAAACTTTCAGACCTCAAGGTTTTTTTGTGGGATCTTAAAAACGAGAAACAAAAATAAAAAATTTATGGTGGTAGCCGGATTTAAAGGTGGTGGTGGTAGTAGTGTGCTTAGATTTGGAGGAAGAAATGATAGTAATGGTGTGAAGGATCTTAAAATTTAAAAGAAATATTTACATGAAAAGTTTTCCGGCAAAAGCTATTTTTTCCGGTAAGAAGTATGAAAGGTTTGTCTTTCGGACTATTTTTACGCGCATGAAAAATGTGAGAAACACTCACCTTGCCATGTCAGCATTTTGTCTCTACATGGCACAGCAAAAGCCCGATTAAAGTATTCAAATAGAATAGACTTAAGATTGAATATTTAAGTGAAAAGAGTAAACTATTGTTGTTCATACTATGTTTGGGTGATATTTTCCCGCGCATTTCGTATAATAAAATGACGATCATTTTCTATATATTTGTATACACAAACAGTCATCCACTATATATCTATCTCACCCTTACTATGATCTCACCCAAAATCACTTATAATGTACATCAGTTGCAGCTAATTGTATTAGCTTCTACTTTAACTTTCAACAATTGCTATAAATATACTCAGGGCCCGTTTGGCCATAAAAAATATATTTCTTTTGAATTTTTTTTTACTTTTGTTCGAAATCAGTGTTTGGCCATGATATTTTCAATTTTCACTTGAAGATGAATTTCAGTATTTTTTGAAAATTCCAAAAATACTTTTTTCAAAACTTTCACTCAGGTCACTCACAAAAAATCAAAACAGTCCAAATATATTCATGTTCAAACACAATTTTTAAATATCATTTTCATTTGATTTTTTCTTTTTTTTACTTTTTTCCAAAATTTTACAATTCTTAAATCCAAACGCCCACTCAGTTTGGGTGATCTTTTCTTGCACATTTTGTCTAATAAAATGACGATCAATTTCTATATGAATTTATTTTACTGTGAGGAAAATTTCTTGATTTGTGCGTGTCATGAAATAAAATGGAAAAAAAAAATTTGGACCATTTCTCGATTTGTGCGTGTCATCCTTGCGCAGGGGCCATGCTAATCTTCTCTGTATCGTTCCAATTTTATCGGATGTCCCCGAAGGGACGAACTACACTATTGAGCTTTTGCCATATAAAGGGAAGAGAGATTTATGTGCTGGTCGGTGTGGGACTAACTGGTTGGGGGCTTTTCGTTGGGATGGAATCAGAAAGCCTATTCCTTGGCTCGTTTAGTTGAGTGTTTCCTTAGAGTCCATTACAAGATGGGCTGAAAAACAACAAGCCCGTCGAGAACTGCACTTTTCTACGGGATCTTTACCCAAATAATCCACCAAATTTACTTCGTAGCAAATATATATAAATACTCTTTGGTTATGCGCGCGCACATATATATATATATATATATATATATATATATATTAGTTTACAAATTATTTTTAATTTAAGCAATTAAACGGGTGACTATTTAGGTTAGTTTTTTTTCTCTCCGAATCTACACTTGTAACTTTACCAAACTAATTCATCTAATCCAATTTCAAGAATCTTGTTAAACTGTCATGGTTTAATAAATTAAAATTATGAAGCTTTCAAATAACTCCCTTATTTCATGGACCTTATTCCTTATATTTAAGCTTTCAAATATAAGGAAATCTCTCTATGATTTAAAAAAGCTTTACAAAAATAAAAGTTAGGATCACTCATCTTTGGATGGACATATTTGTTTGTTTTTAGTCCACACAAATCAATTTTCTGTTTTGATGATTTCAAACCTGATAAAAGCTCACCCGTTTCATGTTCTACGAGTTATTTTTCACATATGTTCAATGGAAATTCATGTCAAAAAAAAGTTTAGTTGTTTACGTCAAACCAATAATCACATGACATGTGTAAATATTTATATTAACTTTTTACTTAATTATGATTAATTATTATATAGTGTCATTTTAATTTATCACTTGGCTATATAGTAAATGTAGTAAATTAAGGGGTCGTTTGGTTTGAAGATTAGCTCTACTGAAATTAATTATATTGAGAATAGTTTTATTGGAATTAGTTATCATGATATTGTTTTTTATTGACTATTTGGTATGTTGTATTAATCGTATGATTGTCAATTTTACTGCTTCATCATGTGATAACTTATCCTGAGATTACTATTTACCCTCTGGCAAGTATAAGTTATTTTGATATTATTTTTAATATTAGAATAACTTATCCTAGAGTTAATAACCAAATAAGGCATAAGATAGTACTAAAATTTTACCCTAAGACTATTTTTGCTCATTCATTATACCAAACGACCCCTAGGCCCTAATAGTATGATTTAGTATATAAAGTGAGTGTAAGCTTTTTTCCCTTGATTCCATGTGTCATGGACTGAAAGAAGTTCGTCAAACAAATAAGTTAAAATCTAAACCTCACAAAGTTCATATTCTGATTTGAATAAATAATCAATAATTTATATCTATATATACACTAAAACAAGAAAATTTGTTTTGTGGTTAAGTCAAGTGGCAAGCTAATATAAAGTCACTTGGCAATTTAAGACAATATTTGTTATAGTATTTAATTTAAATTCAAAGATAAAATATTTCTTTTATTTAAATAGAAAGATAGTAAATAAGATTCTTTTAAGTCTAAATGGAAGGAAATTAAAATTTGAATTGATTGATTAATTAATTAGGAAAGCTAATCAACACATAAATATTTCAATTCAAACGGGAGGGTCAATGAGTGTGGCGAATTGTTCTAAATAATGAGAATGAGTATTTTGAAATTTGAGTTCACGATAAAAATAACAGAAAAAACAAAAATATGTTTGTTACTAGAAATAAGACTAAAAATCTAAGTTCGAAATCAAAATCATAATAACCGAATTGTTGGATCAAAACTTAACTTTTGTAACTACCTTAGGTAATCAATAGTGTTCACTTCTCCGTGTGCCCTAAGACGTTAATTCAATAAATTTAAGTATAAAAAATATGAAATCAAGATTTATATTATATTAGTAGTGATAACAGAAGAGAGAAATTATAAATTTAAGTATCAACTTGTACGATAATTAATAAGAAAAATTTGCTTTGGTGATAGAGCATTTTCTTTACCAATGAGTTAACTCAATGTTCAAATCGATCTATATCTATATTTATATATATCATACGTATTAAAAGAATATGTTGCATTGTGGCTAAGCTAAGTAGGCAGTGGCATGCTACTAAAAAGTTATTTGACAATTTAGAATAATATTTATTATAATATTTATAATTGTTTAAATTTAAATGAAAAGATAGTAAATAAGATTATTTTGAATCTAAATGAAAAGAAAGAACAATAGTCTTATAATGATACCAACTACCTTATATTAGTTAATAAGGTTTTGAACACACAAAAAAATTGAATTGGAAGATAAAAACAATATCCCTATCTTAACTCATTATAAAGATAAATTCTGATGTATTACCAATACATACAATGAGTATGTAGTACTCCATTAAGCTAAAATATAAAATAAAGATAATAAATAGATGATATTTAAAAATAATATTGATAGATTTAAATATTAATTTAAACAGCACACTAAAAATAGTGAATATAATTTTTATTACAAGAAAAAAAAATTAAATTCATCTATTAATGGGAGTTGTGGACGATAATATGAACAACTCTAAGTTATGAGTAATGCAATAACATGAATAAGGAATTAAAAAAAAGATATGTAATTAAATAATTCTAGTAGTAAATGTATACGTAATGATAAAATTTATTTGATCTTGAGAAGAGAAAATTTTTAAAATAATAATGAGGCTAAGTTATACTATATAAATAAGATACGCGTATTTAAAATCGTTATAATAAATAGACGTGAAAAAATATAAACAATTGACATAATTTCGAGAAACAAATTATTATTTTTTAAATATAATTTAAATTCTTATATAGGTAATTTAAATGGAAATTTAAATTCAAACTTTCATATATAAAATAATTGTATAAAATTTCATAGTAGAGAGAATAATTTACCTGGGGGGTATAAAGATAGTGTGGGTAAATTAACACTTTTAATTAATTCTAAAATATTTCTATATATCTTGCTCAATTAGCATTTCAGTTTTGAGAATCAAGATGTGTGATGTATGTGGTTTGGAGTCGCATACTTTTAAAATAATTCTCAGAAAGAGAATGGTCACATAAATGCAGTTCGATTCGATCAATTTTAAAGCAATTCCAATAATGTTGAAAGGGAGTTAATCAGTCATAAAATTACACGAGAATAAAAGGACTGATGACATATATTTCTGTTCACATTTCATTTGATGGTCATAGGTGGATTGAAAGTTAAGCAGTGAAAATTCTAAATATTCCCCGGGAAAAAAATAGAGATGTCTTTTACTTTACCCATAATATGTGGAAGTATCGACGCAATTTACTATTTTAAACTATGAATCAACTCAGACATCGGCTGAACAAATGTCAATTGTGTTGACTTACGGTAAAATTAATTATCCAATATTTTATATCTCACTTATATGGAAGCAATACATACATTTTTTCATTTTTTTTCCTAAAATTTTCTATTAGTGCTAGCAGTTACTATGCTAAAATAGATAAGAAGGGAGGATAGATTCTTCTCTATGGCTCAGGTATGGACTATAATTTTTTAGCCCGTTGTTGATATTTATGTTCTCTCAAATTGTATGAGCCAATTGATCGAGCATCCGATAGGGTCGATATATATTATATATGTGTCAATTAGAATGGAATTGGTTTGGATAGGGTAAACATAGAATATAAGTGTACTATATGGGATTGCTATTTACGCAAAATAAAGTGAATTACAAAAAACACAAGGCAAGATTCATTTAATTAAGAATTATATGTAAGAACTCATCTTCTTTTAATATAAGTGCATGGTAGAAGAAAAATATATAAAATAGGTTCACATTTATTTAATTATAATATATTAATCTTAACTATAACCCAAAGGTATCATTTAAATTATTATAAATAAAGTGACTTTAATTGTGTGGTTAAAATTGAAGTAACATTAAAATTATTTAGCAAACTACGATCTAACTGCTTTATAAGTTGGTAACTCCCAAAAGTTAGAATATATTGGTTGTTAATAAATTATCACATATATTAATTTGTCATGTGTAATTTTAGGTTGGTAGAAGTTCATGTTGATGTCAGAAGTTATTATGTTGAGATAATAATGTAATATATTTTTGTAATTTAAATTATGATATTACTAAATATATTTTTTTAGTTATTACATTATATAGTATGACTTCACTCAGTTTCAATATAGATGAGATAATTTGACTTGGCACGTAGTTTAAGAATGAAAAAGAAGTCTTTTAAAACTTATGGTCCTCAAAGTTTTGTGGGATCATGCTATTTGTATGGGTGTAAGAACTTCTCATTATAGGTAAAATGGGTAAAAAAAATATAAAATTAAATTATTTCCAAATACATAAATGTGTGAGTCTTTTGGAACAGGCTAATAAGAAAAATATTTCATGTAAATTGAAAGAGAAAGAGTATTTATTTTTGAATCATATTGAATTTTTATTTGTTTGTATTACCGACTATATTTGGGTTATAATATTTAAATTTATGTTAATAGTTTAACATATAATTTGTTCTTTTTAATTTATCGAATTCAGCTGGATCATAATATTATTCGCTTATCGTGCAGGTACTAATACTAGTATAATATAAAAGTGGAAATAGATAAGGTGACTTGACACTTCTCTTTGGCCAAGAAACTTATTTATTTATTTTCTTCCAATGTTGATGCTTTTGCCGCAGTTGTATTATTTGATACTATATTTTTGCGCATAATTTTCATTTTCATTGTTTATAAAATAGGGAAGAGATGAACATATGACGTTATTTGTGGACAATACTTGCAAATTCAAGTTCAAGCTTGTGGACGAGTACGCTACCATTAACGATATTATATGCATACTTTTCTACTCTTTTAGTATGTCGCAGGCTTGTAGTGTTGTGCATATATTCAAACGCAATAATCTTGCCTTTTGTTTGGCATAAAAAAATCCGTATATATCTAGATTATGGAATGATTATACGAAATGTACATTAAATTGTGGTTATTTTTTCATTGTTTACAACAACAAAAAATTGAGGATGTATGATACTGTAGGCGTGCAACATTTATTGGATTTAAATTCAATAAAATAATTTGGATCATATTTTGAATTCAAGATATACTAGCCCAAATACATATTATGGGTTAATATAATTGCATTAATTACTTAAGTCCAATAAATATTGACTAGGATTGCCCATTTAGATGGGCTACAAGTGATGAGCCAACTTTATTAGGCCAATATATCATCTTCCTAGAGGCCCAATTTGGTGCCACGTGTCATGACGTGGTACACCAAGTCAAACGGAAGAGCCAATGGGATCATGTCACATGTCAAAATGACAAGGCGTACCAAGTTAAATTAAAAGGCCAATGAAACCGTGCCACGTGTGCAAGTGACATGTTCTAGCTAACCAAATGCGGCCTTGTCACACTTCAATTTGATTGGTCGGAAAGAGCTTGTTCTTATCATAACTCTTTCCTCCCGCAACTATAAGTAGGAGTCTTTATAACCCAAAAAAGACACCACAAGTTATAACAAGAAGCAAAAGAGAGCTCGTGGATCAAACGCCGCAAATTTCTCTACAAGTTTCAAGCTTCAAGCAATCAAGTTCAAGCTCAAGAAATCAAGTTCAAGCTCAAAAACGAAGAACAAGTCAAGATTCAAGGAGTACGAGTTCAAATCAAAGTTCTTGCTAGTGAATTCAAGATCATCGTTCGTGAAACAAATATAGATTCAAAATCAAGCTCAAAGGCCCTTGAATTTATTTACTATTGGAAAGAAGACTCATAGGATTCATAAAGATTGTACACTCAAATATTTGAAATCAAATACTACGATTGTTGCAATATTTTCGGTCTTGATTTTATTTTCTCGACGCAATTTATTGTATACAAATTCTGGCACACCTAGTGGGACAATCTCTACCTCTCATCTCTTCTTTTTCAAGTTCAAGAACAAGATCTAACAATTCGAGCATGGAAGAACAACTTGCAAATTTGACCAAAGCACTTGAGAAGTTGACCAAGTATATGGAGGATCGATATACTCGCCTCGAAAAGTTAGCAAGTGAGATCGAGATCTTAGCAGAAGCAAAATCAATTCAAGCACCTGTGGAGCTTTCCGAAGATAAAGAACGGGGAGAATCCGGTGCGAGGCAAACGATCGTGGTCAAAGAGACACAAGTTTCTTCAGAAGGTCTAATTCATGTTGATCAATTGAAGGACTTCATCATGGGGACAATTGAAGATAAAATTGATCCTCCGATTAAATCTCCCCTCGCATATGCAAAGTCATACACACAACAGATTGATAACTTGAAGATGCCTATTGGATATCAACCTCCAAAGCTTCAACAATTTGATGAAAAAGGAAATCCCAAGCAACATGTGGCGCATTTCGTCGAGACGACGCTGGTACTTATGGTGATCATCTTGCCAAACAGTTTGTTCGTTCTCTCAAAGGCAATGCATTCGATTGGTACACAGATCTCGAACATGGTTCTATAGATAGTTGGGAGCAGTTGGAGCAAGAGTTTCTCAAACGTTTCTATAGCACAAGACGCATCGCAAGCATGATCAAACTTACAAACACTCATCAAGGAAAGGATGAGACAGTTATTGACTTCATCAATCGCTGGAAGAGCTTAAGCCTCAACTTTAAAGATCACCTTAGTGATACTTCTAGCATAGAGATGTGCACCCAAGGCATGCATTGGAGTCTTCGCTATATCTTACAAGGCATAAAGGCAAAAACATTTAAAGAACTGGCAACTCGTGTACATGATATGAAATTGAGTATGGCTGCAAGTGGAGATCAAAGGTTTCCTGGATTTGAGACTCATAATGAAATAGAAGCAGAGGATGCTGAGAATGGGGGCAAGTATTCATCCGAAGATGAAGCTGAAGAGTCCATGCATGTTGCAACGCTCCTTAATGCATGAGCCTAAACTGCAAGTTATAATGCTCCGTGACGCATGAGCCTAAACTGTACGTTGCAACGCTCCTTAGCGCACGAGCCTAAATTGCAAGTTATAATGCTTCTTTATACATGAGTGTATATTGTATGTCACGAAACTCCCCAATTTTGAACTGAATCTTTAAGGCATAAAGCTCTTCGAATTTGGGCAAAGTCTTCAAGTTGTAAAGCTCTTCAAATTTGGGCAAAGTGTTCATGTCGCAAAGCTCTTCAAATTCGAGAAAAGTCTTCAAGTTGTAAGGCTCTTCAAATTTGGACAAAGTGTTCAAGTCGCAAAGCTCTTCAAATACGATCAAAGACTCAAGTCAAAAGCTCTTCAAAGTCGAGCAAGGACTTCAACGCAAAGTTATTCAAATTCGAGCCAAACTTCAACACATAAAGCTCTTCAAATTTGGCAAAGTCTTCAAGTTGTAAAGCTCTTAAAATTCGAACAAAGTGTTCAAGTTGCAAAACTCTTCAACTTAAAGCTCTTCAAATTCGAGCAAAATCTTCAAGTTGCAAATCTTCTTACGCACGAGCTTAAACTGCAAGTTATAATGCTTCTTGTCACTTGAACCCATATTGTTACGAAACTCCCCAAATTTAAACTAAATCTTCAAGACATAAAGCTCTTCAAATTCGAGCAAAGTCTTTAAATTGCAAAGCTCTTCAAATTCGAGCAACATGTTCAAGTCGCAAAGCTTTTCAAATTCAAGAAAAGTGTTCAAGTTACAAAGCTCTTCAAATTCAAGCAAATACTCAAGTTGAAAGCTCTTCAAAGTCGAGCAAAGACTTCAAGTCGCAAAGCTCAAGCTAAACTTCAAGTTGCAAAGCTCTTCAACTTTGAGCTAAATTTTCAAGTCACGAAGCTATTCAAATTCGATTCGAACATCAAGTTGCAAATCTCTTCAAAACGAGCAAGCCGTCAAGTTGCAAAGAATTTCGAGACGTAAGCTAAATCTGCAAATTACTACTCTCATGGACGCACGATCCTAAACTGCATGCCATAAAGCTCTTAGAATTTGAGCTAAATCTTCAAATTACAATGCTGCTTAACAAAAGAGCATAAATTTCATGTTACTCCCGGCACTAGAGTATAAACTCTGTACGGCCAATAAAAAAGTCTTCTAGGTTGAAAGCCTCGAAAGAGGCGGCCTATGCAAAAGTTAGGACATTAAAAATAAAATAACTTATTCTGAACTACGGTATGACTTGATCCTCTTCTCCTAGGTACGTAGGCAGCTTAGAGTTTCATTCTAAGTTCAGTCGTATAAGTTTAGAAGATACATAATCCCTCAATCGTTGTCCAAATGAAGTACGATGGAATGTAATCCATTTAATCAACACTTGAAAATCGAGCTGAGATACCATTATTCCGTTAAACTTTGGATCCCATTTGATTTAAAGGGGCCAAGCCTTTGTGGTAAATTGGAATCTTCAATGGATTGATTTTAGTCTTTTAGGAGGCTATTAAGTATTTGCATTGAAGCCCGGAGATTCACTATGTCTTCGTGTTCACAAAATCTTTAAGTCATCCGCTCTTCAAGTTTGCCGCTCTTCAAGTTGAAATATTTAAATTCTTCAAGTCTCCAAGTTGAAGTCTTCAAGTCCATCGGTCTTCAAGTTGAAGTCTTCAAGTTCGCCGCTCTTCAAGTTGAAATATTTAAGCCTCCCAAGTCTCCAAGTTGAAATATTTAAGTCCTCCAAATCTTCAAGTTGAAGTCTTCAAGCTTTCTACATTTTCAAGTTGAAGTTTAAAATTCCACCACTCTTCAAGTTAAAGTCTGCGAAGTCCGCCAAATCTTCAAATTTCACCAAGTGTTCGAGTTGAAACTTTCTAATTTTTCAATCTTAAGGTGGACATTTAAGTCCCTTTGCACCTTAAGTTGGCCTCTTCGTGGGTTTGTCCTTAAAAGGAACTATAACTTTCCAATCTTAAGGTGGACATGTAAGTCCCTTTGCACCTTAAGTTGGCCTCTTCGCGGATTTGTCCCTAAAAGGAACTAAGTATAATTTTCCAATCTTTAGGTGGACGTTTAAGTCCCTTTGCACCTTAATTTGGCCTCTTGTGGGTTTGTCCTTAAAAGGATCTGTCATTTTCCAAGCATAAGATGGACATTTAAGTTCCTTTGCACCTTAAGCCAGTCTTGTTGCAAGTTGATCCTTCTATATGCTGTTGAGAATTTATCCTTCTATATGGTGATGTGGATTTGTCCGTCTATATGGTGATGTAGATTTGTCATCTATGTATTCTGATGTATATAGAAGGATCGACTCGTAATGACTAGAAGATGTAGTCCCAAGTCAGAGCCGTAAGGTTAGGAAACTTCATGATTTCTTCACCAAGTTCCAGAAGAAGTTACTCCTCGCCACTGCCGCAAGGATGAAATATGGTTGGTCGAAGCCTCTTTCTCACCAAGCCGCAAGAAGGAGACGCGCATGTACTGCTTTCTCAAGCCGCAAAAAAGAGACGAATCACGTGCTTCTTCAAGAGAGGTGGATATAGCCACTAGTCCCTCGCCGATGTCACAAAATGTAAAAGGAGAACACCTCTCACCAGAGGATGAACTTTCAAAGCAAGAACTTCGGCTCGCGAGTTTTGCTTGCTGCAAACGATCTCAAGGTACGGGAATGGCGTATCATGACTGAAGTGCGTCTTTGCTTACGGGGTTCAAGGTTCTCTACGCATTGACTATCTGCAAAAAAAGAAAGATCTCATGAAAACACACAAAACTGAAGACGAGCTAGCATGACAGATTGCGTTGCCTGACTTCAAGAAAATATTTGGGGAGATATAGGGATAGTCTGATTATTAACTTTTTATATGTCATAGCTTTGGAAGTCTAGTTTTCAGCTCCGCACACGGCTTTCCTATGCCGAGATATGTATTTTTTTGCCCAAGGCGCGCAATCTGAAAAGCTGAACGCGGCAGCATCTGAAACGAAAATTTAAAACATTACCTGAGATGATACGGAAGGATTTTTGCTCCGATTCTTGAATATGTTGCAGACCTTTGTGTATTGTTTCAGGAGAATCAAGTGCCTTGCGCTTTTAATGCTCCTACGGCGAGATATGGATTCTTTCCCGCAAGCACGCGAAGCAGTAAGGCTAAGACGCGAGGCTAGGACCTAAGCTTCGAAATTTAGTTTAGGCCAAACCATAAGGAATTTGGCTCTGAGTTTTGATTCTGTTGGATATCTTTGAGTTGTGGTTCTGTACAATTGAGAATCTCGCAATTTAGAGACTCCTAGCTCAAGTTATAAAAATTGCAGTGGAAGTATACAAAACTGGAATGCTACCTGGTCAGACGTCTCGATCAACTTCGAAAAAAATTGCACCGATCTATTGACATTGATTTATGACCCGAAATTTAAATATGTTGAAGTTCTCGATGTCTAATTTTTAGAAACACAAACCATTTGCGATTTGTAATGTGTCAAAGATAAGACATTATAATTGCATATGAATTCAAGTGGAAGCCAAACTCTCCAAATTAAAGTCCAAAAGCAGTAAACAATGGTCTCTACCAAGATTCCTAGCTAGGTGGTATTTGGAACTTTATTGAAATGGATATATGCTTAGATGTTCATGCAGAATTGTTGCATATATACATGAAATTAGTTTGGTTCAGGTGCATCCCTTAAGAAGTTTGGGGACAATAATATTTTAATTAAGTTCTCATTTGACTAAATAGATGGAGTTGCACATTACCATAGCATGCAATTGTAATTTCTTGCAAGGAATAGAATTAAACAAGATGATAACTTCAAGTAATGATTGTCGATCCACAAGTACTTCAAGCCTCGTCTCTAGGCTTTAACAAGTCTATACTTAATAAGATTTGAAGTAGGGGCCACTTGTAGGCGTGCAAAACTAATTAGATTTAAATTCAATAAAATAATTTGGACTATATTTTAAATTCAAGATATACTAGCCCAAATACATAGTATAAGCTAATATAATTGCATTAATTATTTAAGTCCAATAAATATTGACTGGGATTGCCCATTTAGATGGGCTACAAATGATGAACTCACTTTATTAGGCCCAATATGTCATCTTCCTAGATGCACAGTTTGGTGCCATGTGTCACATGACGTGGCACGCCAAGTCAAACGGAAGAGCCAATATGATCATGCCACATGTCAAAATGACAAGGCATACCAAGTTAAATTAAAAGGTCAATGAAATTGTGCCTCGTGTGCAAGTGACATGTTCTGGACAATCAAATGCGGCCTTGTCACACTTCAATTTGATTGGTCGGAAAGAGCTTGTTCTTATCATAACTCTTCTCTCCCACAACTATAATAGGGGTCTTCATAACCTAGAAAAGACACCAGAAGTTATAACAAGAACCAAGAGAGAGCTCGTGGATCAAACGCCGCAAATTTCTCTACAAGTTTCAAGTTTCAAGCAATCAAGTTCAAGCTCAAGAAATCAAGTTCAAGCTCAAGAACGAAAAACAAGTCAAGATTCAAGAAGTACGAGTTCAAATCAAAGTTCGTGCTAGTTGAATTCAAGATCATCGTTCGTAGAAACAAATATAGATTCAAGATCAAGCTCAAAAGCCCTTGAATTTATTTACTATTGGAAAGAAGAATCAGAGGATTCATAGAGATTGTCCACTCAAATATTTGAAATCAAATACTACAATTGTTGCAATATTTTCGATCTTGATTTTATTTTCTCGACGCATTTTATTGTCTACAATTACATACATGCTCAAAATAGTTTATAACTCGAGAAAAATGTGATTATCTTCCTCATCTCAAACAACGGATATAATTCGTATGCATACGGGATCAGTAAGAAAAGAAAAGAAGAACCTTAAATAGGGGCTCAACTTCCTTGCACGTGTTATAGGCCTTTCGATAGCGTTTGAAGACACTGTCTCAACAATTTCTTCAAATAATCTGTTGAGACAGTGTCTTCAAACGCTATCCAAAGGCCTACATTTGAATGAAAATCCAGAAGTATGACCTAATTTATAAGATTGCATATGCTAGACCTATTATTCCGTTGGTGTATAACAAAGGAAAATTGAGTGTTTAGAAAGTTCAACACCATTACAACGTAAATGCTGAATTATTTCACAGAAATGAAAGTAATAACATATCGGTCAAATTGGCCAAGTCGTTCATGATGAAAAAAATATTATGCTTGTGATATAATCAATTTGTATAATTAATTTATATATGCATACAGATAAAAGCTACGTATTTATTTTCTCCAATATAGTATTATTTTAAAAGTTATCTGATTAAATCGCGCGAAACGGGGAGAAATTACTAGTCGGTGTATAAACTCGAACTAAAGAGAGTTAGGCTATTCGTGGTCTGCTCCGAGATAATTTTCTCGTGCTTGAAAAGTTGGATCGCGAATGCATTTAATATTTTTTTTTTAGAAAGGTCTTAGAAAAGGACAAAAATAAAATTATAAAATCTATTTCCATGAAAAAATAAGTACAAAGTTATTTCCGTTATATGAATGCCCATCTCCCCACCAAATGGTTATATGATCGTTAGCTCTATAATTGGAAACAATTTGTTTTTCGTTTGAAAGCCGCAAAAATTGGTTTTGGGGGAGAGGGGGGGCTGTGTTCAATCAAACGCCGTCAGAAATTTTATTTTGTTTTCAGAAAATTGAAAATTATTTAGTGTGTGTTTGGTACGAAGGAAAATATTTTTCTTATCAAATTATTTTTCTTTAATTAGAGAAAAATATTTTCCTTATAATGTGATGGAAAAATATTTTCCAAAACTCTTTCTCAACCTTTCTCACCCTATTTCATACCCTCACCAACCCACCCCACACTCACCCACCTAACCTCACTTCATGCCCTCTCTCCAAAAAGATTTTTTTTCCGACACCACCCATACCCCACCCCACAAAAGAATATTGCTTTTTTTTTTTGTAATTTCAAATTTTTGGTTTCGTTTTTCTACACCACCACCCCCTCCTCCCACCACATTTTTTTGTAATTTTTAAATTTCGGTTTTTTCTTTTTTCTGCACCCCCACTCCCACCCACCGCACTGCCCCCTGGCCCACCTCCTCCACACCCCTCCCCCGGAAAAAATATTTTTTTTTTAGATTTTTAATTTTACTTTTTTCATCTTTCGGCTTACAAGTTCAAAATTTTACAAGTTTCGAAGTTATGAGTTCAGAGGTTGTGTTTCGAAGTTTACGGATTTAGAAATTATAAAGTTTACGAGTTCAAAATTTCGCGATTTCGAAAGTTTTGAGGTTCAGAAGTTTATTAAATTTGTGGGTTCGGAAGGTTGTTGGTTCGAAAGTTTATGGTTTCATGTTTATTGTATCAAAATTATTTATGAATACTCTTGAAAAAATATTTTCCATAATTTACGTACCAAACACCAAAAAATAAATAAGATTACTACTTGTTTTCCAAAAAAACATTTTCCGTTATAAACACACCCTTTAAGGTACCGAAAACTTTTCCATATTGGTGCTTAGTAGGGGAAAAAAATCTGAAAAATCAAAAAGGTTATTTTTTAAAAATTTCTGAGATAGTTCAACAACTATTCTTGTTTGTACTCAATCAGCACTTAATTATTGCTGTTTTGTTTGATTTAATTGAGTAAGTTTCTTTATCGTATAAAAGACAATGCGTATAAGGATTCATTTCACTTTGGTAGTTCTTTACCCATGCAATTGTAAAGTGGATGCAATATATTATCAGCTTCCACAGCATAAACAAGAAAGTAGGATAATGTTGTCAATAATGAATGGTCTACGTAAATGATTCAATTAGCCACCCGTACCTAACCAAATCCGCTAATGCTTTCAAAGTTTGTGCACAAATGGGTCATTTGGTTGGAATACGATTTATATCGGTATAAGTTATGCCGGTATAAGTTATATCGGGATAAGTTATAAACGGATTAGTTATGCTAACTTAAGTTATGCCGGTATAAGTTATATCGGGATAAGTTATAAACGGATTAGTTATGCTGGCTTGTTGTTTATTTATTGTTTGGTATGTTGTATTAAGAATGACAATTGCATAATTTCTAAGAATAAGGTATAAGTTATACCGGTGCTAATTACCCTACCTTCTATAAGGTATAAGTTATCCCACCAGTGTTAAAATTAACACCAGGATAACTTATACCTGGTTTGCTAACCAAATAAGGTATTAAGATGGTATTAAATTTTTATACCACCCTTATACCTTCTTATACCTCATACCAAACGACCCCTAACAGGTTAAAAATGACCTATAATAACAGATAAATATAAACTTAACTAGAACATATGGAAAAAAGGAAATAATTCTCTATAATAATAGGTAAAATAGATATAGTGTTAAAAAAGCTTTACACTACCAAATTAAGTTCTTGATAAAATATACTCTAAAGACACACTTTACATAGACCTCTTAACCAGCAAATATTCCAATCATTTTAAAGAAATGATGCTTCCAGTTTGAAGTTCAAATCTGAAGTAGAATTCTGTCCTTTTCAACACTTATTCATAACATACATGATAATCCTTTAAAAAACTGCATTGGTTCTATCATGGAAAAACTTAACTTTCGAACATATGGACTAATCCTATCGTTGAACACTATAAACTACCTACTAACCTTTTGCCTTAATTCTCGACCTCCACACCCTCCTATCAAGTGTCATGTCCTCAGTGAGGAGGTTTTCAAGATCAAGCTAACATAAAAACAAAGTAAACAGCAGCACGGATAGGAAATATTTCGCCTCGGATAATCACACAGAAGAAAGTAAAGAACTACTCTGATAAGAATAATAACAACTGAATTTACATAGAACAGAAACAAGTTAGTGAGTAATTCACTCGAAAACACTAAAAATTCAGCTCACATTGTGAACAATTGTCTTTGAACTGATTCTGAAAACTTACCTACTATGTTAAACTTATTCTGATGAACATAAATAGAGAAGATTATAAACACTTAGCATCACCGAAGCAACAAAACTTTCTCCTTTCTACACCCCCTTCTGTTACCTGAAGAAATTCTATGATTTCATCAAAATTTCCAAAGTCAGGTGAATCACTACACTGATCAATAAGTCACAAATGTATCATCTTTGGTCAGAAATAAATATTAAAAAAAGCTTCCAACTTCCGTTGATCTGCAGAAACAAACATCAAAATCAAAATTAGCTCCTAAACTTGCATTGAAATCATCCAAAAACTGAAACCTGCAACTAGCTTTCAAATGTTTACCTTTTGCAGTCTACTGATCTTCAGGCACTTTGTACAAGTCAGGTGTAATTTCCGTCAACCACAACCCTGGAAATAACGTCTGCAAAATGGATCGCCGAAACATCAATTCACATTATAACTACAAATCTTTTATATCAATTTCATCTATTTAGTCCGATTATCATAAATCAAAAGATTCAATTTATAGAGGAAAAAACTTGACTTACATCCAAATTCTTTTGAACAAATTTAGCTCGTTTCTTGGGTCTACGAGATGGCCTATGTCCAACCATCGCCATGAAATCCTCCTCGATCTCTCCTCGCAAAAGGGGAACCGAAAACTTCACTCTCTGTCTCTTCTCACCGCTGGTAGAAGCTCCGGCCGCCGTTCCACCGGCAAAATCACTTCGAAGTGTCGGAGATTTGTTTTCCGTTCTTAGCGGCGACGGGGCATTAGTTCTATAAGCATCAATCTTCAACCCTCCTTTCGATCCACCACTTCCGCCGGCAACGAATCCGTTAGGCTCCTTACAAGCCGCACGCCGAGTCCTCAAGTTCCACGGCCTGGACAATTCACCGGCATATGATACAGCCGCCGTCGCAGTTTTCGCCGGCGCCGGAGACAGTTGTTGCTCCTCCAAACCTTCTCTAAAAATTGCGTCTTTTATCTTGTCAGCTTCTGTTTGGAGATCAAACATGAGTTTCTCCCTCACAGCTCCGATTCCCTCACCGGCATCCTCATTTTCCGGTGACCTGAATTTCCGATCATTTGATCGGCGCCGTCCGATCAACTCAGACCCATATGACCTGCGATGAACGGCGGATATTTGTCCGTCGGATTCAACCTTAGCGCACCTTAAGAACTTCTGGTTCCCCCACTTGAGCCCATAAGGTAAGATGAAATTGTGTAGAGGCGGCTTCGATCTTTCTGGTCCCATCGCCATGAATAAAAAGTCTATAAACTATTCCAATTTGCATACAAACCCACAACCCCAAATTGCTCCCTCTGGCAATACAGACACAATCTCAAACCAAAAGACAAAGTTCCTTCTTTTTCCTATTTCTTTCACTTTGATTTCCGGGAAAAACTCTTTCAGGAAAACATCAAAGAAGAACAAATGAAGAGGGTTTCAAATACTTGGTTAATCTTTCAAGCTTTGTAGGGAAGGCAGTGCTATATGTATATATATATATATATATATATATATGGCAGCCAGAGAGAGAAATTGAGAGAGAGAGAGAGAAGGGGCGGTTTTAACGTTCGGGGTTCTGAGTAAGTGCTAAGGTGCGCGGTGGATTGAGCGATTTTATATTTGGAGTACATTATTTTTTAGTCTTACTCATAAATTTTGAAAATCTTGCTTTTCTTTTTTACACGTTTGATCTTTTTTTAACTATTATTAGTATTAATACTCGTATCATATACGGACACAAATCATATTAAATTGTGATGTAGGTTATTTAAATTATGTGCAAATAATTTTAAAATATAAACTTCTTAGATAAAAATTATATAACATTATGAAGTAAGATATGAAATTATTGTTCAAATCTCGTAGTGCATGACCTTTATATATATATATATATATTTGTAGAAACATAACCCCTTGATTTTAGTCTTGCATTTCGTTTCGCTATCAATATTAAAGAATACTAAACATATCATGTTGTGATCTGTCTTGTTTGAGTACAATGGATCATATTATATTAACAAACGTCTTACTATCACTTTATTTTATCTAAAAGTTCAATAAGTCTTATTCATCACATTATTTGTACACAATTTTTTTTCTTCTTGTAGCTATTGTATTATTTATTATTTAATATTATTGTACTATCATATAATATTTTATTAGCATAATAATTAAATTAATGTCTTGCTTATTATTCTTTTAATAGTCTTTAATAAATAAAAATATTTTATTCTTAAAATCTTGTATATTGTTATGCTTGTATCCTCTCATTCGAAATCTTTTAATCAATTAAATTTTTGTAATATTATTAAATATGATTTATTTTTTAATTTATTTATTTTAAATTAATTTAATATATGTATCCTCACACCATCTCTATTTTTATATATTCTCTTCCCTACTATAAATTTTAATTAATTTTTACATTAATTGTTTACCTATAACCAAAATAATATCATATTTTATTTTAAATTATAAAATTAATGTAGGCTAAAATATTAATACATAAATTATTTGATGATTATGTTCCAAATGTATTGAGTTCTCTTATAATTATTTTTTATTTAGATGCATTTTAATTTCTTTTTTAGCTTTAAGATATAAATTTAATTTTTAATTTTCATTAAAAAAATTACCTATATTAGAAAGTTATTTTATATTGTTAAAATTTATTTCAATATTAGAAAAATGATTTCATAATTGTTTGAACATATTATATGTATGTAGTAATATGTTTACTGTCATTTAATTTATTTCCGTAATATTTTTCAAAATAAAAGAATTATGAAATAAAAAAATCTCATCTCAAATTCAAATAATTCTTATCATTCTATTTTCTAAATTGGAACGCAGTTTCAAAAAATTATGCTATGCTTTCAAACTTATATTAGTTGCACTCAATTCAAATATTAATCATAGACAAATATTTTCTTAGTTGTTTGAACACATTATATCTCAATGTTATAATAATATTTTCACAGTCAGCTTAATTCTTAAGTAAATTTCTTTCTTTTTAGCTTTAATAAAAAATTAATTTTTAATTTTCATTAGTATAATTACCCATATTAGAAATTTATTTTGTATTTTAGTTATTTTTTTAATAAATAAGACTTCAACTTCGTGATAGTAATCATAGTTTGAGAATTCTAATCATAGTTTTAACAACTTTCTAATTTCGAATTCAATTAGCCTTTCCCTTTCATTTTTAATAGTAAATTTTTAATAACTTGAAATAATTTTGCTAATTTTTTAAGTATTGTATAGTTAATTTTAACAACTTTCTAATTTCAAATTCAACTAGCCTTTCCATTTCTAATTTTAAATTTGTATATTTAATTTATTTTATTTTCTAAACTTATGATTTATAAATATCCTCACAGTATCTCTAATTTATTTCTTTTATTCAATATTTTTAGTTTTTGATTTTATCTATTAGACTTGAGTTACGTTGACCTATTCATATTATGACTTTTCTTGTCATAATATAAAAACAAATCGCATATCATATTTAAATAAGTTTTATCATTTTTTTTCTATGATAAAAAGTCTAAAAAATATTTCTCTATCTATTTTTTATTTTTGATATTATATTATTCAATACCTAATATATGTGGAATCTTTACATAAATAGCCGGCCATATTTATTTATTATTATTTTTAGCCATGTGCATTGTTTATACATTAATTATATATAATTATACATATATCATACATAAATTATGCATATATTATACATCTACCGGCTATTTTTAGTTTAAGCGGTTAGGTGAGCGACTATTTGAGTTAATTCTTCAATCTATATTATATTAAAAGGAGGATAGTGAAGCATAGGGTTAAACTAAGTGGCAAGCTAAAGTGAAGCCACATTTGAATTTAATATCTATTTCTACCACACTCATTCTAATATAATATAGATAAAAATTTAAAAAATTTCTCAAATTCAAATAAGTTTATTATTCTAGTTTCTAAATTTACTGCATTTTGAAAAAATTATGTTATGCTTTCAAACTTAAATTAATTGCACTCAATTCAAATATTAATCACAAAAAAAAAAAACTTTCTTAATTGTTTGAATCCATTATATCTGAATGTTGTAGCAATATTTATGTATAAAATATTCATTTTGCCAGATTTATCAATATTAATATGACATTATTAGTATTAAAATATGTTTTACTAATTATTTAAGTTCTTTCTTACCTTATAAATAATTTATATACGATATGTAAGATCTTATTTTACCTCTTGAATTATTTAATTTTTAAGCTTAATAAATCTTTAATATCTAAAGTAAATTTTAATTTTATTTTAACTTACTCCAAAGTATAAATAACCACGGGTTATCTCAATCTACGCCTTTCTATACTTTTATTTATTTATTTCTATTATAATTTTTAGTTAATTATTTTACCTCCATATTTCTAGCTAATATAGAAAAAAAAATTATGGGTGGATAAATATAGATATTGCTATAAATATACATATAAATTTAAATTTAAATGTAGATATATAGATTAGATTTGTCTAAGATTTATTTAGATTGAGTATAAGATTTATTAAACTACTTTCATTAATTATGTTTCTATTTATAATTTAAATTTTTAATGTTGTCTTAAAATTGTCAAGTGGCTTCTTTTTAGCTTGCCACTTGGCTTAACCACATGCTTCACTACTCTCCTTTTAATATAATATAGATATAAATATAGATATAGATATAGATATAGATAATTTGTTTACCTCCATATTTCTAGCTAATATAGAAAAAAGTCTNTATATTTTATGTATATAATTTTTGTATATAGTTAAAAAAGGATCAAACGTGTAAAAAACTCATATTGGGGGACTTTACATAACTGTCACAATTTAATAGAAATATAACAAATTATTAGCATGAAATTCAATACTATAGATATGGCAGGAAAATATTTATTTGTGAAGTGCCATCTTATTTTAAAAAATATTTTTAATGTATATTTTAAATATATTTTATATAGTCAAGTGCCATATCTGTAATAAACATGATTTTAACTTGGGTTTGATTATTGTCGTATGGGCGTTTGGTTTGAAAATAAGTTATAGTAGGATTAGTTATTTTAGTAATATTTTTTATTAATTGTTTGGTATGTTGTATTAATTCTGAGATTATCAATTTTATTATTTTATTTTTGGATTATTAATCTATCTCTGATTGGTATAAATTACTCCGGTACTAATTTTAATCCTGAGATAACTTATCACATAATTAATAACCAAACAAAAAATAAGATGGTATAAAAATTTATCCCAAAATTATTTTTACTTATCCATTCTACCAACTATCCCTTAACGATGAAATATGTAGTTGGGAGATTCTGCATAACTAAACAAAGTTGAGTTTGGAACATCAAAAGAATAATACTCTATTTCAAGAAATAAAGAGATGAATAGATATATTTATTGAATTTGTCGAGATTGATAGGGCTTGAACTAGCAGGTTCCACCTTGACAAATAGCTAGTTGATTAAGCACGACGTTTAAAAAAGAACAAGAAATTAAAATTTATGGTCTAAAATAAGTTATAAATATTTATGTATTTTAAGAGTTAAATTATTTCTAAATAAAAAAATATTGATAGCATTATTTTTTGAAAAAGACTAAATAAGAAATTATGACGTATAAATTGGTTTATATTACAAAAAATTTGCAACCGATGCAATGTTTTGATTTTTGGTATTAAATTACCTATTACTAATATTGGCATAAGTTATGATGTAATTCATATACTTATTATTTTATATGGACTTTGAATGAAGAATGTAAAATTTGTGCATTAACAAACCCTATATTAACTTTCCATATACAATATACACATTACTTTTTCTTTTTTTGGTAATAAAAGACAATATGCACATTACATGATCGATAGTACTAACATTATTATTTTCATTATTATTATTATTATAATACTTGCACAAATAGCCTATAAATCAAACAATCCCTCAGTGTATTACATGAAGGAGGGATGTTTTTTGAGTTTGATTTTTATTATTTACGCATTAAATTAGTTAAAAATCCAACATTATTTTATTTTATTTTTTGCGTTTGAGAATACATGAATTTTTTAAATTTTTTATTATTTACATTATCCAGATTCAAATCAAATGCTAATTTCTACGTCCAATAAACTAGGATTATAATTAAGGAAAAAGGACCAAAAATACCCCTCTAACTATGGAAAATAAAGTAATTTACCCTTATTTTGAACGTAATCCCAAATATACCCTTGTCATTAGTTGATTAGATTTGCCCCTTAACTATGGCCTATGAGAAATAAAATAAATTTGCCATGATTGATATTTGGCCCTCAAAATTAATCGATTTTTTTATTTATCAATTCTTTTATTTTGAGGTTAAAATTTTGCCTTCTACTTCTAAAATAACCTAAGAAGAACAAAAAGAGGAAAAAAAGAAAATAAAAGAAAAAGAATATGTAGAATTGTTTTTTTTCTTTCGAAAACACACATCAAAATCAGAGATTTACTAAATATTTTATTTTGCTCAAAGGCCAACTAATAAGTCTTCTTATGGTTAATTTTTTTCAAGGAATTTTTGGGGTTAAAATTATTGTCTTGCATGGTGGCATTACATCTGAATAGAAAAATATATTTTAAAAGGGTAAAAATAAGACGTTACATACCGTTTGTTTAGAGGGGCAAATATTAGTTGGTCCACTCATAATATGAGCATATTTGGGAACAAATTCAAACGGATGAAAAAGTAATTCTATTTTCCATAGTTGAAGAGTAGCAATAAGAGTATGTTCGAGATCAAATTCAAAATAAAAGCAATTTTACTCTATTTTCCATAGTTGAGGAGCATTATTTGCCGTTTTCCAATAAATAATAAAAAAGGTAAATAACATGTAAATATATGGCGTGTAAAAAATTTTACACTATCAAAAATATCAATTATTACTTTAGAAAACATAAAAATAGAGGGTAATATTTGCAGGATGGAAATGAGAAATTAAATGAACTTTAGAAGATTGGATTTAATTTGTTGAGTTCGGAAAAAAATGTGGTTCTTTTAGACTCAAGCGATCATAATAGGTGAAAAAAAGATTAGGCATCATAATATGTATAACGCGGTTATTCATCGCGCTTTATTTAAATTTAAAATGGACGGGACGGTATTGAGCCCATATATATTGCGCTATATTATAACGCGGTATATATGGGTGTTATACCTATATAAATAAACGTGCCCTTCTCCTTCCCCAGCACACGAACCATCAACCTTCCCCCATTAAAAAAACGAAAAACCAGCGGTTCCCCCCCCCCCCCCCCCCCCCCCCCCTCATTTTTAACGAAAAAAAATACTTTGTTAGAGCCTACCAATCCCACAAAAAGTATAGATTTCGGTCCCACATTGTATCTAAGGCGTTATCTTATAGTGGGTGGCTCGTTTCAGCTCTCAATCACCAAATCTTCAATTTTTCAAAAAATTAAAATCGAGGTATTCCAACTTATTTTTGTTAAATGTTGTGCCCGCAATTAAATGTAGTGCCCATATTTGTAATGTAGTGCCCTTTTAGCATAGTAAAATATAGTGCCCTTTAGCGTATACGTATCTTTGTAGTTATTGAAATTAACCATTTAATTATCTGTTAAACCCAAAAATATCTGAAAAAAGTTGATAGTTCAAACACAAACTCTCTCGAAATCTAGTCAACTAACGTAAGAAAATAACATTAGAAAACAACAATATTTGTCAAACTAAGTATTGTTATATGAATATTTAATAATTAAATCATGTATAGTTATGAAAATTAATTATTTAATTTATTATAGTAAAAAATAGTTGAGTAACAAACAAACATATAAAATAAAAAACAAACAGATAAAATAAAAACAAACATATAAAATAAAAAACAAACATATAAAATAATAAACAAACATATAAAATAAGAAACTAACATATTAAATAATAAACAAACATATAAAATAGTGGACTAACATACAGATAATAAAGTAACATGAAAAATAATAAACTAACATACAAAATGATAAAACAACATATCAAATATAAAATTATAATATAAAAAATGTATCAACCTAATTAATAATATAGTAAAAATATCGAATACATTTTAATATAAAGATATTGCAATATATTTAAAAATGTTACGCAATTAAAAAGAAAAATACTTTAATTAATATTGTTCAATTTACGGTAGTCGTCATGGAGGTTCCGCCTGTGCATCCCGGACCTACATCGCTAGAGCTATTGTTGCTACAAGCTGAGCATAGGTCTTCGTACATATGTGTCACGACCCGATTTACCCTCTGAAAGGCATCGTGATGGCACCTAGTGTCTACGACTAGGTAAGCCTAAGTTTGCAGTTAAAACTTAAATAAAATGCGATAATATGAAGACAGGAAAGGAAAAAGTCTAAATAAGCATAACAACGCCGCTCGGCATGTACAAATATACCCCAAGACCCGAATTTTCACAACATAGTCACAAGCTCTTACACTATTATAGCTCTATACAAATCCAAAAAGAAAAATACATAATAAATATCTCTATCAGATGGAATGGAAGGTGACTCGAAGGATCCTGCGGACGCGACAGAAATATCTTACGGTCTCCTGGTGATAGCTCTACGACTAGCCACGTGAAGGACAACTCGTACCTGAATCTGCACACGAAAAACACGTGCAGGAAATGGCATCACCACATTTGGTACCCAGTAAGTGCCAAGCCTAACCCCAGTCAAGTAATGGTCAGGTTAAAGCCCTACTGGATTTATAAATAAATCAATTTAAATAGTACGTAAAGAAATAATTTCTATAGTAAGCAGTTAAAAATAATAATATGAAATAAAACAGTAAAAATGGAGCCTCGGCTCAGCACAACGTATCACAACTGGAATCTCCGGGGATACCGTCCCGTAGTTCCAAATATAAATATGCAGTACAAGGGTGATCTCCCAGAATATGTCCGTAGTCCCCAATTTAAATATGCAGTACATGGGGATCTCCCAGAATACGTCTGTAGTCCCCAATTTAAATATGCAATGCTAAGTAAATGACAGATAAACTTCAAATTTTAACAATTCATCTAAACACAGGTA
Source organism: Nicotiana undulata (assembly GCA_005239495.1). Lineage (NCBI taxonomy): Eukaryota > Viridiplantae > Streptophyta > Magnoliopsida > Solanales > Solanaceae > Nicotiana > Nicotiana undulata. The sequence goes on from ML297314.1 coordinate 64,593, forward strand.
GGAAAGCAGGGAAAAACTAACTAACACATGGCGCACGGAGTGTCAATTAGGAAATTTGATATGAAAACAAATAAGCATGCTTCCCTAATCTAAGATGAACAGTTAAACACATTGAAGTAAGGTAATAGAAGGACAAAACAATTTATAATTTTCAAAGGAAAAATGAGATTTTTGCAAGAATGGCCCGTGTACGTACCCGTCACCTCACATACACGGCGCCCACACAATAATTTATGTCAAAAACAACCTAAGGGGAAGTCCCCAACACAGAATTAGGCAAGCCACTTACCTCGACTGCTCAACTCAACTCGAAATCGCGTTCTTGCCACGAGTACCCGACTCCGAATGGCCCAAATCTGTTCAATTCAATTGCATAATGTAAATATAACTTTATGAAATTAATCTAACTAATAAATTCGAAGCTAATACGCGAAATTAGGAATAATCGCCCAAAAAGTCCCCCGGGCCCACGTCTCGTAATCGGGTAAAATTTACAAATTCCGAACACCCATTCACCCACGAGTCTAACCATACCAAATAAACTCAAATCGGATGCCAAAATCCCAATCAAAACTCAAAAACTCGGCCTAAGAACTTTACTCAATTTTCCCCAAATTTCGAAATTAAAGGATGAATTTAAGCATAGATTCGGGGAAATTAATCAAAATCGAGTGGAAATTACTTACCCAAAACACCCAGGTGAAAATCTCTTCAAAAATCTCCAATCCCTGAGCTCCCAAGTGCAAATTATGAATTTTGGCTAAAACCCTCGATTTTGGGGTCTTTAAATTCTGCCCAGGCATCCCTTCATTGCGACTGCGGACAACCAGTCGCGATCACGAAGAACAACCTTACACGCGCCTCAGATAACTCTACGCAAACGCGGGTATCCGTTCTCGAACGCGGTGCTTTACTTCCCAGACTTATGTGATCGTGATTGACTTCATGCGACCGCGTAGTGAACCACTTAACTTCCACTGCTGCCCTATTCCTTCTACGCGAATGCGACATAGCCCATACGAACGCAGTGACCAAAATGCCTACTCTATGCGATCGCGTTTCCTTTCATACGATCACGATGCATTAAATCCTGAATGGCCTCCAATTTCCCTACGCGATCGCAGACTCCCTCACGCGATCGCGATGGCAAAAAGTCTGATGCACTCACACCAGAAAACCAGCAATCCATCCAAGGCTAAAAATGACCCGTTGAGCATCCGAAACACCCCCGAGGCCTCCGGGACCTCAAACAAACCTACCAACCAGTCCTAATACCTCATTCGAACTTAGTCGAGCCTTCAAACCATATCACATAACACCAAAATCACGAATTATACATGGATTCAAGCCTAAGAACTTAAAAAATTTCCAAAATCTACAATCAATGCCGAAACACGTCAAAACTAATCCGAATGATCTAAAATTTGACACACAGGTCACAAATGATACTACGGACCTACAACCACTTTCAGAATCCCATTCCGAACCCGATATCAAAATTTCACCTATCAGCCGAAATTGCTAAAATTCTAACTTTCGCCAATTCAAGCCTAAATCTACTACAGACCTCAAAAATACATTCCGGACACGCTCCTAACCCAAAAATCACTCAACAGAGCTACGGGAGTCGACAGAATTCCATTCCGGATCCGTCTTCACATAGTTCCAACTACGGTCCGATTTCTAAGGCTTAAACTCATATTTAGGGACTATGTGTCCCAAAACTCTTCGAATTCCACAACTAAACACTCCGGAAGTCCCATAAGCAGAAACATGGGGAAAATAATTATTAGGGAATCGGGGCGCTAAATCTCAAATGAGCGACCGGGTCGTTACAAGATAGAAGAGGCATGTTTATCCCATACATTCCGCGCTAGACGGATAGACGATATGTGGGAGTTCATTAGGGCCCACCCACTCCATCCCCGTATAGTTAGATGCCTTCAGGATACAGGTTTCTACAGGATCATAGAAATCATCTGGTTGCAGTTCGACTAGGCATTGATCACGGCTTTGATAGAGCGGTGGCGACCGAATACGCACACGTTTTATTTACCCATCGGCGAGACTACCATCACGCTACAAGACATCGATGTTCTTTTTGGGATGCCAGTTGAAGGATTATTTGTAGCTTACCCGGGTGCCCTTAGACAATATACGGGATTGCAGTACCTATAGATGTTGCAGCGGCTTACCGATTTCCAGCCAGCGGAGGAGATTGCATTGGTTGGGGTCAGTCGTTGCAGTTGCCACCCGTCCGACAACATTTGGAGGCGATGGATGTGGACATTATGGATGATACACCGGATCTTCTTATCGATCGGTACACGATATTGTTGATGCTGCTTATGTTTGGTGGGGTATTGTTCCCGAACACTTTGGAAAACCCTGTCAGCTTGAGATTTCTTCATCATCTTGACCGGCTAGATGATTTACCTGGTTACAGCTGGGGTGCAGCTGTTCTAGGTTACTTGTATAGGCAGATGTGCCGAGCGTGCATGAGCACCCACATAGACGTTGCCAGATTTTTTCCGCTGTTGTAGGTAAAAATATAGTCAATTCTTTTCATGATTATAACAGACATAGTAAAATATACCTTAAATTTTACGTCCACAATGTATATTAGGTTTGGGCGTGGAAGCGGTTCCTGCAGTTCCAGCCACCTCTACCACCCATCACTCCAGATGCACCACCTCCACCGTTTCTTCCTTTAGGAATGGGTGGGTTGATATGCGAGGCTGCGGATGCGAGGTCGAGGCTCGACATTATCTTCCCTATTATAGGGATTTGTTGGATTTTCTTGAAGTCGCAAAGGTACATGTATACTTAAGCTTACTTGGTCTGACTTTATATTTGTTGCTTTTACTCATGATTCCTGTTTTTACTTAATAGTTCATATGGAGTCGATACAACGATGAGTTAATAGCTGGTTTGCCCGATTATTGCTCCAGCGGCCGAGATATGTGGAGCTCTTACGTCCCATTGATATGTCTCGATATTGTCGAGTATCATGCCACCGAGCGAGTCCTTCGCTAGTTTGGTCGAACGCAGCTTGTACCTACTCCGCCCGCTTGGATTAGGACACATTACCAGCGAGATGATTATTTCAGGATTGACCAGACATATGTGGCCTGCTAGAGGCGCATATTGAGATTTGGGACCGTAGGTATGACCTGATTCCGCCACCCCTCCATCTGAGCGTACGGATGGTGAGCATGAGTATATGGGCTGGTATCGCAACAGTACCCGACTTTTCATCTGGAATCTCGTTCATCGCATTGGTGGTCGGTACATTCCATATGCCGGGAGGCATGAGGCACTGGTATGTTATTTGTTATACTTACCTATAACGTTAACCTATCGTTCCGTAATTAATATTTTACATGTTGTGTAGGCTATTGGCTTACATATGTTCTATCAGTAGGGACTGCAGATGCAGCAGCATAACGGCTAGGGAGCGACAACTTTGCACGAGTATGGCTGGCAGGTTACAGATCTGGCTTCCCGGACATTGAGGCGAACCCGAGATGATGAGCGCTTATGATACGTGGATGATTATGTGTCGCCATAGCAGTACCATCGTGGGCCAACAGTGGAGCCTGAACATGGTAGACGTAGCACGCGTGCCCAGAGAGGAAGGGGTGTCCCACGAGGTCGTGGGGGTTATTGAGGATGTGGTCCCCAGCAAGGGGTGTTGAGGCACCTGTTGAGGATTTTGGAGATGATTAGCCGGGTGACCACCCTGAGCTAGACGATGCTCTTGATGATATGCCATCATTCAGCCTTCAACTGACGCCAGGGACTTCGCAAGTGACCTTGCCAACTCCATTGTTGATCGGGGGCATGTCCATTACGCGACAGGAGTGGGATTAGTATTTTCCTTGTCCCCTAGAGCCATCAACGGTTGCTGATGATCGTCCGACACCAGATGTTCATAGTGGGCGCCGATTGAGTTATGGCTCATCATCGAGGGATGCTGAGGATCTTTCACAGGCGCAGGTTTGTTTGTATTACTATTATTTATATTTATTTTTATCTCATTGATTAGTCATCAATATCTTAAGAGTTTTTATTTTTTTTAATGACATCATCCTCGCCCATCACGGAGGCCACTTTGTGCGATACTGACATGCCTGAGACGGATGATTATATTCAGGAGCCCGCCGAGACCATGGTAAGACCATTAAAACCTTTTTAGCTAACACGTGCGTTAGTAATATATATTTCATATTCTAAAATATCTTATTATTCTGTAGGTTACTGCTGGACCGACGACCCCTTCTACCGAGCCTGCCAGCCTTACCAAGGATCATGGTGCAGCGCATCCTCCGATAAAGAGGTGACGTGATGAGGATGATCCTGATAGTGTAGCCGAGCGAGATGCGTTGCGCTTCAGGCCAGCCAATGCTTTAAAACATACAGGTTGTTGACACATTGACATTTATGATTATATGTACATATGCCATTCAATATGTAATAGCAACATTATTTATGTTTTACATTATTTGCGCATGTGTTTTTATTTCTCGGGTTATTTATTAGTTTAATACTACAACACAAAAACAAAAACGACAAATTAACATAATTTAAATTTGGTACAATTAATGAAAATACATGACACGTAAAACATAAAGATAAAACACCACACTCAATACATTCATGTGTTTGTTTAGTTACTATCGCCTATTATTTTGTGCTTCAACCACTTAAGTTTCTCTTCCAACCTATTTTTTCTTCTTTTGCCTCTTTTAGTTTCTCTTTCACTGCCGCAAGTTATTGTTGTAGTTTAAAGATTTGGAGTTCGTATTCACCGATCATATTCCAAACATAGTGCAAGCATGATTTGTAGTATTCATGGTTAATGGGTTCATTATACCGTTCTTGAAATTGACACTTATTTTCGTCCTACCAATGGGGATTATAACACAACACTATTAATTAACATGTTATATAAAATATATTAATAAACGTTTTTTTCAAAATAATAATTCACAAGTTGTTGACAGAACCAGCGTCTGCGCCCCAGATTGCAATTTGACCAACATGGCTTCTAAATCGCATGTTTGCCACAATAACATCTTTGTACGTAATTGCATCCAAACATTTCGTAATGCAAGAAAAATAAAAAATTAATGGAAAGTTTTTCTACTTGTTTCGTTAAGCGCAAATAATAATTGAAATGCGCTAGGTTTTTATAGGCAGATAATACACATAACGCATATTGGTGGTCTGCTATATTTTGCGTTATAATGATTCTTTAGGGTACAAGACAACTTTTCCAGAACGACAGCTTTTTCAGGTCGGCAAGACTATACACATAACGCATATTGGTGGCGCGCTGTGTTTCACGTATGATTCTTTAGGGTACAAGACAGCTTTTCTAGAACAGCAACTTATCCAGAACGACAACTTTTTCAGGTCGACAAGACAATACACATAACACATATCAGTGACGCGCTATGTTTCGCGTGATAATGATTCTTTAGGGTACAAGATAGCTTTTCCAGAATGAAAATTTTTCCGGAACGACAACTTTTTCAGGTCGACAAGAAAATACACATAACGCATATTGGTGGCGTGCTATTATTCTTTAGGGTATAAGACAACTTCTTAAACTGAATCAAGAGATTTGTATTCAAAGACCATTTGAAGAAACATTACAACATTGACTTAAAAATGCTAATAACATTTAATAAGTGGTTGAAGAAGAGGCAAAAGGGTGAAGGTTGTTCAACAGATCCTCATGGACCATGTCTTAGCATTATCGATCCCTACCCTAAAAAAAATATGCTAGGTTGCTATACTGATTTGGTTGATGACAAGTGGTATGGTGTTCTGTGTCCCTTAGAAAATGAGCCTATCAATATACGCACTGATCTAAAAGTTGCAGGGCGAAGCGCATTCAACAAAGCCAGAAGATACACGAATTTGGGGCGAAAAGGTACAATGGGTTCCCTTTTACTCAAAACGATGTGATTGTGAAGTACCATGTCGCTGGCATGGGCTTGTTGTGCCACAAGCACTGTCTGCAACCTTCCAAATAAACACATACAAAGATGAACCGGAAGTCATTCGACATTTGATGGAGGAGATTCTAGAGATGAAAAAGGCAGTAGTTGTTCATCATGCAATGGATGAGCTTAACTTCCTGAGAGGAACGGAAGATCAGTACTGGATTTATTAGAAAATAAAAAATTACATAGAGACAATGATTATTTTCCCAACAATTGTCGAGTGGGAGGGACTACCTAAGTTTCTACCACAGACGTTGAACATAGGGGTCCCATATTGTTGTAGTAATCAAGAAAGTGATCTTATTGATGATAGCGATGAAATACGAGAAATGTGTATTAACTACGGCCTAGATTACGATGCCCTCGGTCCCGAAGGGTACGTACACGATGTTGACGAAGAAGATGAAGACGGTGATAATGAACTAGACAACGAAGATAATGGCAAATGAAAATTGTTTTTTCCTGGGGTGTATGTTAAATTGTTGTACTGAAGTATTAATGTTAAATATTAAATAGATTTAACCCTAGTAGAAACATAATTTTATTTCATACATTTTGCAAGCTCAGCATGTATATACTCTTATTACAACAAATTACTGCAACAAAACACTACGTATATCCTTGATAATTGGGCACATTGGATGAACTTCCAACGGGGGCTGAATTACCACCACAACCCAAACCAGCTGAAGGACATTGACGACGATCGTGTCCTGTTTGTGAGCATATGCCACATTTACACGCATAAACGGTATCACCAACATCCATTTGATTCCGTATACAAGTTCTTTTTTGCACTTGTCGTTAATGCACATACTCCTTGTTACACGCCATTTAAAATGGTTTCGGCGGCCAATAATGCTCAGCACCCACTGGCTGCAACTGTCCACTATAGGTGTTTAAGTATGCAACAACACTATATTCTTTATCAACGTACCTCGTTACCGCAAAACCTGTATGTTGAAATCACTTCATGGCATGTGATAATGACATGTGATAGAAGAAACATTTCCCACAAGAGCATAACTTTCTAGTTCCATTGACGGTGTATGTATTATTCCCCCGGTTGTGATGGATAGCAGTGCGAACTTCAAAAATATTTCGCTCGTTGCGATACTTTAAAAACTGTGCTCGCTTCCTGTATTTCTCAAATATTTTCATTGGTATTGGCATGAATTCAACACCCATTTCTATCAATGATGATGAACCTCTATATCTTTCAACAAACCTCTCCGCTATCTACTTGAATGACATCTGCACCATGGCATTGACAGGCAGTCCACGTGCAGACTTCAATAACTCGTTGAAAGATTGATACATTTGTAGTCAGAATTCCCCATCTTTTGCCACCATCTGCATGCAAAGTCCACTTGTTAAGCTCATGTAACATCAACCAAGTATAGGCTCCTTGGTCTTGTTCCTGATCAATTCCATTCGCCTCCTGAATTTACACTCTTGGTGATCTGTTGCAGCTATCCACATTAAATCATGCAAGTCCTGGTTCGGATAAGCCCTCTAGAAGTTGGCCTTCAAGTGCCTCCTACATTAACGGTGGTAGGCATACGGTTCTTGCCATGCACGCAAATTTTGTTAAGAACTTAAAATACCGCCACGACGATCAAATATTAGACAAATACATGAACGTTTTCTGACAATGTGCTCTTCAAGTGGTTCAAAAATAATGTCCACGTCTCTTGGATTTCATTGGCACAAATAGCAAATTCTAAGGGAAATATACTTTCATTAGCATCTACTGCAACGATGATCAAAAACTTAATATCATACTTTCCATAGATATGAGTGTCGTCTATGGATATTACCGGCAGACAACGCACAACACCATCAATGGCCGGTTTAGATGCGCATAACACATATCTGAATATGTGTTCAGGTATTCCCGGACTCCGCTCAAGCTTCCATTCAACAAGAGTCCCGGGGTTAAAGTTTTGCGATGCGACCATGTACCTCGGTAGAGATGTAAATGACTTATCCCAGTTACCATAAACAATTCAAACGCATGTTTGTGCCCGAGAAATGCCTTTATTTTGGTAATGGTACACCCATATACCTGGTGGACAAATGTTATATACTCTTTGACCTTGTACTTTATGGACGTGTGGAATCAACAAAAGGGAAATCAAGTCAACATTCAAGTTAAAATGATTTCCACTAAATGTGTTTATTTCACAATTGTGGGTGCCAATGTATATACCCACAACTCACATATTTGTTTTCTTCTTCCTCGCACGTAACATCCAATTAAAACCTTGAAACCATCTACGACAAATAACTTTGTATACATCTGGAGATGAATCATGAACCACGATTTCACGACACTCTTTTATGTTGTACATTTGCACTGCCCTGCTTAGGCGCGCTTTATCAGCAAAAAGCATGCCCTTTTACATCACTGTTGTTCTAGATTCATCCCATATTGATGTCCGAATTTCGTCAAGATACCTTGTGAGAGCATCCATATCCGTCATACTTGGCAAATGATCAAGGTAGGGAATCTCCCTTGAATGAAACGACACGTGGGGCTCATACACTCTTGGTCTAACCGGAGGTGGAGCATGCTCCCTCGTCAAATTAGGTTCAACATTCTCGTCCTCATCATCATCACACTCATAAGGGAAAGGTGTGTCATCTCCAGACTCATCAACATTGTTGTCATAATCACTATTCTCTTCCTGACTTTGTGTATCTGCCAGATCCCCATTAAATATGTCGTCCTTGGAAAATTGAGTAAGGACAAGACCTTCAAGTTGCTCGTTTTCACTGCACAACCAATAAAATAATGAGTTTCTCAAATTGATCCAAACTTTACATATAAACTTTATCACTTCACTTACAAATCATAATGTGTTTATATCCCATGATACACATTATCCTGTTGGTGATGACTCTTGGATGAACCACCATGATCCAACACACCAAAACTAAGCATATCTCAATTGTTAGTTGGTTCATAACTTGTAAATTTATATCTGGCTGGTACCTGTTGATACCCAATTTTTCCTCAAACTATTTTTTAATTTACACATATACCTTCAAAATCAGTTTTATAACAATGGGAATTTCTTCATAATTTTCCCATATTTTTTATCAATTATTTTCCAATTTATTCAGTACTTTATATTCGATAGTTATTCATAAATTATATCATAAATAATTTTAAAATATTTCTCAGCTCAATATATCACTTTTGATTCTATTAGGATTTAATTATTTCACAAATTAACCAATTTGGCATTATTTAGCTATAATTACAATAATTTTGCAGTTATAGCCTACTTTTACACTTTATACTATTTTAATTCAATAATTAGTCATTTTATATTTTTATGTTAGTTAATTACCGTAATTTCACCTATTTAGCCTTAATTTCATTTTTATATAATTATTGGCTATTTTATTAATTATTTATCTATTTTTAAAATGGGTATTTAACAAGTAGCCACTTTAATTTCGATTTCAGCCTATTTAATTTAACCCCAACCCAATTAAAACCAGCCTAATTACCCATCCCATACCTAAAGTTCTACCCGGCCCAATCCCTCGATCAATCTGAGCCGTTGATCAATTTAAATCAACGGCCCAGATGGATTCTTACCTTAATTAACCTAGGTGACTACCCCNCTAAGGCCGTTGAAACTTTCAGGTTTTCTCACTTTTCTCTTTGGGTTCTCTGAAACCCTAAAACTTAAGGTCTTCTAATTTCTTTAGATCTGTTATAGATCTATGCATATTTAGGGTTCCTTTGATGTTTTCCCTAAAGATTTTCCTTTTTCCCTAAACGGTTCTTCATCTTTTCAAACTAGGGTTCCTAAACCCTTTTCAAAACAAGTTTTCCTTTCTGATTTCTAGCATTATCGTGTGATTTTTATCATGTTGTCATTGTTTAAACCTTTTTCCCTTTTGGTCTGATTTACTTTTTTGCTAAAAACTAAGTTTTCAGTTTTAATCCCAGATTCTAAGTGTGTCTTTGGTGATACGTTTGTCAAACCTTTATGCGTGCTTGATCTTCATGAGCCTCTCGAGTCTCTATGATTTTACCCTATTTTTTTGCTTATTAGACCTGCTGATTCTTTGTTTTTTCGCTTGTTCTGTTAGCCCCTCTAATTCCTACTATTCTTCTTGCTACTATGATCATTAAGATTTTTTATTCTTGTTCTGTCGATTATACCATGTTTATTCTGCGGAGTCCTTTAATTATTTGCTATGTCCTATGTGAATCCCTAATTTTTGTGTGATTAGGGTTTCTAATTTTTCCTAATTTATGGTAATTTCTCCTAAACCCGTGTTATTTGCTATTTTGAATCTCTGCATCTCTATGATGGATCCTTCACTGATTTTGTGTGATACCCTTTTACTGATTTTAACCCTTAGGGTATTTTCTTACCTTATTCTATGGTCAAACCAGGCTGTTAAACTGAGTCCTAAGTCCTTCCTTAATTGGAATATTCTGAACTTAGCCTCTATTACATGCCTTATACTTTTACTATGCTGAAATTCATTTCCTTATGTGCCTCATATGGTATCTTTCCTTGTTGATCACATGTCTCTTACTTTACTATGCTGAAATTACCTTATTGATTACATGTTTATGACCGTTTGAAATTTAACCCCTTAATTAGGGGAAGTACTTAAACTGATTTCGTGTTGATTGATTCTGATTCCTTTAATTACTGCCTGACTTTGATCTGCACCTTATTTACTACTGTTTTAAAAGCTATATATACCCCAGCCTCTTATTTTTCAAGACACACAGACACAAACTAATCTGTGCACTCTCTCTCACAATTAAACTTGCTCTCTCTCTATCCCTTCTTCTGTGCTACTCACTACAGATCTGAGTTAGCCGGCTGCAAGCCAAGGCTAACTATTGTTCATCTCCTACATTCTGCTTTGTGTTATTATTTTCTACACTCTACTGGTATGTCCTAATTTAGAATTCAGTCCTCAAACCAACATGCCTCTATTGCTATTACAATTCTTGTATTCCTTCTATGCTTTTACTTACTATTTTGCTGTTCAACATGCAATTAAGTTTCTGAGTTTCCTCTACATGTTAAGTCTCACTTTACTTGTAAAAAGACCAATGTATATCTATACACTTAGTATATGTTCCTTATGTGTGAATCTCCCTGCCTGTGACTACTACATTAGTTCTATCATAGTCTCAGCTGTTTGGTGTTGATATGTTCTGATACTTTGTTACACCCCTGACCCCCCTTGAACCTTGGGAACTTCTGATTGTATGTGTGCTTCTGCCTGCTTCATAGGCTTTGTATTTGTCCCTCAAACCTCTCACCCTTGTTTGTGATTGCTGGCCACTTGGGTCCTGTATGTGATGCTGACTTTATTTCGTTTTGAGTTTGGTGTTTTCCCAAAACTGGTTTCATCAGTTGAACCTTTGTTCTAAAAAAAACTGGTATTTACTAAGTCTCTCCTCTTTTCAAACTGTTTTCAATATTGTTCTCTTAAATTTCTCAAACTATGAGCACATTTTACTATACTCGTAGATATTAAGATCTGCCCCTTTTATGTGAGCATTGCTTTGGGACCCTTGAGCTCCCTCTGAACTTTGACACACAATAGCTGGCTCTTCCACACTGCACTTACTCCAGCTTGGCTATGAAATCTGGGTGTGAGCACTGCCCGGGATCCTCTGAGATCCTTAGGGAACTCCGACACACCCGGATTATGAAGGGTTGTGAAATAACAGTACATGGCATTGAGGATCTGGAAACGTGGGCCTATTATGGAAGGCTCCCTATAGTTAACTTCTTCTTTTCCTATTTTAATTATGTAATTCACATTCAGAGGCTTGTAATAATTATTTGTAAAAATGATTCTGGGGTTGGATAGTGAAAATTGGGGGAATATGCATGATATAGTATAAGTATGGGTAGAAATCATGTTTCTAGGTTTACTTTTCTACGTGCGCAATAGTAACCATGTTTAGGAATAACATATCAAGTATGCCTTGCATTTAGATACCATGTTACTTAGGCCTTCTTTCAGCATATCATCATGCATTGCCCTCACTTAGAAATCATGTTCATAGGATTAACGATAATAACAAAAAGCTGTTACTATGTGATTCTGTCAACAAGTTCTGAAAAATGCAATCGTGCCTTAGAGTAATTGTATTAACAAAGTTGTAATCATGTTTTACCACGCTTACACACTTGGAGATCCTGTTAACCTATTAAATATCGCATATGCTGAAGTTGTGCACAATACTGTGATTTCATATGCATTTAGAAATCCATGCTTAGGTTATCATGCATCATAGAATCACATGCTATTAGGATTGGTAATCTGGAACCCTTAACAAATCTGTAAAACTGATGTGTGTTATTTTACACTTAGGCAAGCCTTAGGTAATCAACTACAAGAAAATAAAACCAGATTTTTTTCTGTGTGACTATGTTAACTATCAGCATATTAAAAATCAGTAGGCAAGCCTGGTTAGGACTTCCTCTCCGAGTTATGTAATAAAAACTGATTCTGCTATTATCATTTAGGCACCATGCTTAGGAACTTAATCAGAACCTTAATTTGTGTATGCGACATGCTGTTTATGTGCAATACATGTGGAGGAATACTTGAGCCTCTATCTGCTTTACATGCTCTCCCTTACTTGCAAGTCCTACTTGTTTATTATATGTCGCCTTATCATTTTTACCTTTGAAACCTGAGGTTATACCTAGAAACCTCCCTTTTAGGATGGTGGTCCTAATTTCCTCCAGGACTAATAAGAGAGGGCCAGGTAACAACATGCAATAGAGTTCGTGACCAATACGCGCTTTAATTATCTTCACGGGGTGAGAAATGGTAGAATATGGATATGATGACCGGTGCGTTAATACCACGTGTAGCCCCTCTTTGAGGAGTGTCATACCGGGTATTGCATTGATGTGATCCATATTATTATAAACCTAGGATATCCTTTACTTTCACATGCTTAGATTGTAACTCTTTCCAAAATCAAACCCTTTTTTATTAATTGTTTTCAAATATCTGTGTACTTAGACTTAAATCCCCTCTTATTTGACCCCTACTTGTTTGTTTGCTAAAGTTGTACAAATTCACAAAAGTTGTTTGGCCGGGAACCACATTGGTGGATCCTGAGGGGTGTCTAACACCTTCCCCTAAGGATAATTTCAAGCCCTTACCCTATCTCTGGTTAACAACGTAGTTGTAAATGAACCCCTTTGGTGTCCTAACGCACCTTTAAAAATCGTTAGGTGCCAACTCTAAAAAACACAAACCCCTTTCCCAAAAGGAAAGGGTTGTCTTAACCAAAATGTCATAAACCCCGATCTCCGCGAGGAAAAAAGGGGGGCGCGACAGTACCCCCTGTGGAATATATGAGTGTTAATACACATTAAATACATAAAAACAAATATCATAACACAATGGAAAATTGAAGTTTACCACTCGACTTGTGGATTATGTAAACTTGGGGAGAAATTATGTCCTCGCTCCGCATTCGCCCATGGAGATAAGTTTAGATCTGGCCAAACTCTTTCACCCGGAACCTTTTCGGCTAAACCTTCTCCAAGATAACCACCCGATGATTGATGGATATCCCTACTTTGCGGAACCTCATTATTGCGAACGTCTTCAACTTTGACGTACATTTCCAACATTTTTATCACAAGAAATTTCCGGTGTTCATCCAGAGTTTTCAAAAATTCTCTCAGAATTTCATCGTCTTCGATGTTAAACTCAGCATAACAAGCAAACCCATGCGGAGTAACAGAATACGAATATCTTCCGGTTACTTTAATATTCACCAAACGTTTGCTTACACTTATTCTTTTATATAACAAGGATACCGATGTATCGTACTCCATTGTAAGTGGCAACTTAACATGACACTGTAGAACAACTATCGCGTATTGAGTTATTCTCCACCACAACCGCAACCTCCCCCCCCGCCTCCCCTTCCCCCTCCCAATATAATGAAACCCTACTTCTTCGTTCTTCAGACGTTATGACAAAATGCAAAATAATTTAACGAACAAATATTTTGGAAGACTTGAAGGATTCTGAATGCATTTTTACGAAATCTTGAAACTCTTTAAATAAGGAAAAAACCAGCCAGGGGTGTACAATTATTTGATGGATAGTGCCTTAAATGTGCGCGCTGAATTATTGGTGTGTCAGTCAAGTCCAGAAGAATTATTGGTGAGCCCAATAATTATGTATGGCGTGGTGAATAACCCCGCTATACATATTATGGTGCCAATCCTTTTTTTCACCTATTATGGTCGCTTGAGTCCAAAAGAACCACACTTTGGTTCCGGACTCTAATTTGTTCGATGTAAACTTAGTTTTGATCCCTTGTTTGACTAGAAGTATTTGAGTTAATTTGACAGTATTCAATTGCCTAGCTAAACCATATTTAACTGTAAAAAGTGTGTAACTCAAACTATAAATGGACTCCAATTCATTCCCCATTATTCAATCATATCCATCAAAAGCCAAAGCAAAATCCAAGTTAGAGATTTACAATTTTGGGATGTTAAAAATCTAGTGTTAAGAGTTTTTCCAAACAGAATAGATCCCTTTAAAGGTTTAGACTTGGAAAAAAATGTTTTGCTTTTGAGTACCAATAAAATTAGGATAATTTTTCAATAACTTAGATTGATAATGCAAAGGTTGATAAGCAACATTCTCCTATAGCATTTTCAAATCTCTAAGGGTCACAGGTACAAAAGTCTCATACTTGCTAATAGATCATCATTCAAGAAAGTATTGTTTAACCTGCAAAAGGGTCAAATTTGCCCTTTATACTATTCAATTTTTAGCCTTTTATACTAATCGAGATTGAGTAATTTTGTCCTTCGTTAAACTTTTGGGTTAATTTTACGAGAAAGTCCCGTTTTTGCCCTTTAGCCAGTAGAGAAGCGCCAAGTCCAACCAACAAAAATTAATTTGAATAAGTGGAGTCCATCCATTTCACGCTAGAGCTCCCTTAATGACAAAGGCAATTACGAAATGATGATTTGCTCACCATAAGGACGAATAAGCCAAACATTTAAGTGATGAAAAAAATTGAGCACAAATTTGAACCTTTTCCAGACCAACCTCATAGTAAATTCAAGAATGATTTCACAGGAAAACAATGGGAAGTGAGAATTGAGCTCGAACATGCTTCATCAAGATTTCAATGTAAGGAGAAGGATGAAACCAAATGCAAGAGCCATGAAACCACCAACTGGATATACATTTTACTAAGAACCTCAGCTAAAATGACAGGCTCTAGGTGTTGCAGGTTTCAGTTGCATTTCAGAAATCTCTCAAAGAGCTGCTGCACCTAGAATATAATCATATACATATAGGAAGCGGCGAGCTTGCGCTTTCAGAAAAATCATCTCAACTTGCCCTTTAGCTTCACTACAATCTCATAGAGCAGTTTGGACTTGCAGATAGACCATGCCGGTTAGAGAAATTTTTTGTGTTCGATATCAGACAAGAAGAACAAGGCAAGCAGTATTATGTACAGAAAAGAACAAGGCAGTAAGTAATGAATGCACTTGGAAACACTAAGATTTAGCTCACATTGTGAACAATTGACAACATCAGTACTATGTTATACTTATCCAATGAACATAAACAGAGAATATTATGAACAAAATGAATCAATTAAACAAAATTGCATCTCCAGAGCAGCTAAATTTTCTGCTTTTTTTAACACCAATTTTGTTGTCTGAGCTATATACTAGCTAGTTGATCTGTCACAAAGTTACCATCTTTTGACACAAAAATCATACTTCCATCTGCAGACACAAACATTTGCATTGAGATCATTCTTGAATCTTGATTCCTGACTAGTCTTCAAGTACAAAATGATGATCAATGTTTACCTTTTCAATCTACTGATCATCAGGCACTTTGTATAAATCAGGTGTAATTTCCGTCAACCACAACCCTGGAAATAACGTCTGCAAAATAGATAAACCAAACATCAACATCAAATTACACTGTATACCAAAATGATCATCAACAAAAACAGCAACAACTATGGTTGTGATCGGCCATATAAATCTCTTATATTCATTATAAGCTCAATTTTGATTCGTTTAAATCAAAGAGAAAATTTAACTTACGTCCAAATTCTTTTGAACAAATTTAGCTCGTTTCTTGGGTCTACGAGGGGGTCTATGTCCCACCATATCCATGAAATCTTCCTCGATCTCCTTCCGGGAAAGGGGAACCGAAAACTTCACCCTTTCTCTCTTCTCACCGCTGGTAGAAGCTCCGGCCGCGGCTCCACCGGCAAAACCACTTCGAAGTGTCGGAGATTTGTTCTCCGTCCTTAATGGCGATAAAGCATTAGCTCTGTTAACCTCAATCTTCAACCCTCCTTTCGATCCACCAGCACCGGCGACGGCGCCGGGAATGAATCCTTTAGGCTCCTTAGAAGCCGCTCGGCGAGTCCTTAAGTTCCACGGCCTGGATAAGTCGACGACATCAGCTGCACCCGCCGTCAAAGTTTTCGCCGGCGCCGGCGATACTTCCTTCTCCGGTTGCTCATCCAAACCTTCTTTGAAAATCGCGTATTTCATCTTGTCAGCTTCTGTTTGAAGATCAAACATCAACTTCTCTCTCATAGCTCCGATTCCCTCTCCACTGTCGCCGGCATTTACCGACCTGAATTTCCGACTAAACCGATCATTTAATCGGTGCCGTTCCACCGCCTCTGATTCCCTCCGCCGTCCGATCGAATCTTTCTCATATGACCTGCGATGAACGGTAGAGATTTCTCCGTCGGAATCTACCTTAGCGCACCTCAAGAACTTCTGGTTCCCCCACTTAAGCCCACATGGTAAGGTGAAATTGTGTAAAGGCTTTGATCTTTCTGGTCCCATCGCCATTAATAGTCTGAAGACAATTCAAATAGCTAAGACTCAAAGCTCCGTTCTTTAACCTTTCTTTCACTTTGCTCAATTGATCAAACAACAATTTAATTTAAAGGAAAATAATATCAGAGAGGTAGAAAGAAAATGGGTTTCATATTATTGTAATATTTTTCAAGCTTTGCCCTTTATTTTATTTTTTGGTTTGGGTATTGTGTTGAGATGAGTTTACGTGAAATCGCCGGGAACGTAAAGTTTATATAGGCAGTCAGAGGAGGAGAGAGAGGAGGCGATTTTAACGTTGGGGTTCTGAAAATCGTAGGTGCTAAAGTGCGCGGTGGAGTGACGTCTTCAATTTTTATTTCCAGGGTTTTCCATTATACGACGTCGTTAACTCTTTTCTCTTTATTTATTAATATTTCATGCATTTTAATTTATGTAAACTAATTTGATTGGACGCTAGCTAAGTTTGAAGGTTAAAGTTGTGATCTTAAATTAAGGGTGTTTAATAGGTGGGCCGGGCTGGGTAGAGAAAAACTGAAATCGTCCGGGTTTTGAATCGGGCCGGTTATGGGTTAGGATTTATCAGGCTTAACGAGTTCGGGTCCATCTGGGTAAAAAATGACCCGTAAGGATTACGGGTCCAAGGGGCCGGGTCGGGTCGGGTTAGCGATAATTATTATTTTTTTTTTATAAATATTTTGTATAACTATCGTAAAAATATAAACAAAAAAAAATAATCTTATAAAAATAGTGTTTGAATAAAAGATGCAAAGACTTTAAAATTCTTATATTTGAATATATATCATTAAGAATTTAAATTTTAAGATAATAGAATACAATGAAGATGGAAAAAAATTGCACTTTTAATTTGCAAGTTCAAACTTGCAAATTAAAGTTTACATTTAATACTTCAAATTAAAGTTCAAACTAGCACTTATCATTGCATAATAAATTAATAATACTTCAAATTAATCTACCAAACTAAAACATTAAGCATAATACGTCTAATAATACTAAAATAACACAAATTGTCTCAAATCAACTTAAAATCTTAAATACGAATTTCTGGAGAACGCTCAAGACAACTCTTCATATGCCTCCTTAAACATCCTGTGCCCGTGCACTTTGGACGAAGATTTAAGATTCGACCACAGTTCTTGCACTTTACTTTGTAAACTTCTTCATTTTCTTCTACCACCTCAAAGTGTTCCCAAACATATGAGCGCACTCTAGCATCACGGAGCATGATTTAACTTGAATGAGAGAATATGAGTTTGAGAAATGAGAGAGGAGTGAAGAAATAAAGAAGAGGGGGTGTATTTATAGTTTTTCAAAGGGCTAAATTAGTAATTATATCAAGTGTTGTTTTTTTAAAAAAATTGCCCAAAAAAAACTATTTGTGCAATTCCAGCCGTTGGGCAACGGCCAAAAGCCAGCTGGCCGTTGCCAACGATCCTAAATAACTTTTTTTTAAAAAGTTTGAAAGATAGCCGTTAAACCGGGCCGGTTAACTGGTTCTACAGGAAAAATTGTTGACCGGGTTTGACCGGTCCGAATAACCGGTAGATTAAATGTGAACGGACCAACCCCCCTAACCTCAGTAACCCAGCCCACCCGCCCCCTATGTACCGGTCCGGCAACGGATCAATCCGACCCGTTTGACACCCATATCTTAAATATATTATAATATTTATGCGTTAATAAAATTTTAAATTTATGATCTTAAATTAATATTTATATGATTATAAAAATTTCTCATTAAAAATAAATAAATAAATTTAAATTGATTGCATCCAAATTTGGAAAGTATCGTTCTTTATTAAATAGAAAAGAAAATAAATTCACACAAAATTACGTTTTATTTTATTTTTTGACAATCCGCGTGCTTTTTTCCCTCCAAGGCTACAGAAGCCTCAGCAGCTCACCTTTGGAGAATTTGATGATAACACTATGTTGTAAGTTGTAACAATGTAACAGCGTTAAATGGAAACAGTCAAGTGGACAATATGAAAAAGAATAAACTTTTCTATATTTTGGGTGTGTTTGGTACAAGGGAAAATATTTTCTTGAAAATTAAGTAATAATTTTATTTATTTTTTGATATTTGGTACGTAAATTAAGAAAAATAACTTCTCAAGAGTATTCATAAATAATTTAGATACAATAAACAAGAAACCATAAACTTTCGAACTACGAATCTTTCGAACCCACAAATTTCATAAACTTCTAAACCGCTAAATTTTCGAAACCGCGAAATTTCGAACCCGTAAACTTTATAATTTCTAAACCCATAAACTCCAAGCACATAACCTCCGAACTCATAACTTTAGAATTGTAAAATTTCGAACCTGTAAACCGAAAGATGAAAAAACTAAAACAGAAATTTAAAATTACAAAAAAAAAAGACTTTTTTTTGTGCGGGGTAGGGTGGATGGATGAGGGGGACTGGGGTGGGATGGGTGGTGCAGGAAAAAAAAAACAAAAATTTGGAAATTACAAAAAAAAAAGTAAGATGCGAGGGTGGGGTTTGGTGGGGTGGGGTGGGTGGTGCAGAAAAACGAAAAAACAAAAATTTGAAATTACAAAAAAAAAAAAGTAAAAGAAAAAGAATGGAGGGGGGAGGTAGTAGGGTAGGTGGTGATGGAAAAAAAAAAGAAATTTGAAAAAAAGCATTTTTGGAGAGAGGGGGTGGGTTGGGTAGGCATGGGGTGGGTTAGGTGGGTGGGGGTGAAGATGTGGGGTGGGTTAGTGAGGGCGGGGAAGCTTGAGAAGGAGTTTTGGAAAATATTTTCTCTTGTTTTGATAAGGAAAACATTTTCCTCCAATATCCTCCAATTGGAGGAAAATGAGTTTATAAGGAAAATATTTTCCAAAACATTTAAACCAATCAAACATGTGAAAATTGGAATACCAAACACACCCTTTGCGTTTAATTGTGTAAAACCATTTATCAATTAAATTTCTTTAAAAAACCAATGACACTAATTTTAGACGGTACAAGAGTTTGATAGGATGTGTTAGGGAAAATAATATTTGTATTAATTTTGGTATATTTAATTCCATGTTTGGTAGTAGTATTTTTTAACCAATATATAACTAATATTTGTATATATTATACATTCTATTCAATATTCCTTATACATAGCAAACAATTGCATTAGTAATATCATAATTATTAATATATGGAGCATCTATAAAGGTAAAATTGTCCTTTCAAAACCTCTAATGCACCGAATGAAAGAGTTGATAAAAGATAATCCTAACACGATTAATCTCACATAACTAATCTTAGCATTACTAATACATCTTATTCATTACTATTCTTATACACCCTATCAAACGATCCCGGAGCGGCTATAAGAGATGATAGATATTAATGTTATACTATAATTGTCAAGACCCAAAACTCTAACCTGTCGTGATGGCGCCTATCGATGGTACTCAGCAAGCCGACTTTTCAAATTACTTCAATATTTCATAAAAAGGATAATCTAAAGCTTTTTCATAACAGAAATTTTCATAAAAATCCGGAGTTGAACTCAAACAAAATAAAAATATAGTGCGGAAAGATAGCCTCAAACATCGGGTTGTCACAAAGTCATGAGCGTCTAGATAGCCAGTATAATAAAAACAGTATCTAAGAATCAATACTGAAGGAAAGAAAAACATAGAAGGAGAGACAAGGTATGCGAACGCCGGCAACTACCTCGTAGTCTCCGATACTCGCTCGCGCAAGACTCAACGACCGCCAGGACCGTGCACTCTTGGATTTGCACATGAAGTGCAGGGTGAAGCATGAGTACAAACAACTCAGTAACAGAAATAAATAAGGAATTGAGAAGTAGTGGGGAGCTAAACAAAAATACAGTTCATTTCAAACTTCAACAATGTAAGTATACGTGAGTAAATTCCGGCAAATGTATAATAAGTCAGCTGCATATCCACTGACTTTAGGTAAAACAAGTATAAAACTTCCAGAAAGTTCAACGGTAAGATGAATCAGCTAAGAATAGCAACAAAATCAAGACAAATGCAACCTCTCAGGATCATAGTCCCTTAAGCCCTCATTAGCTCAAAACTCAGCTCTCAGCCCTCAGTACACACACACACTCAATAGGTACCTGCGCTCACTGAGGTGTACAGACTCCGTAGGGGATTCCTTCAGCCCAAGCGCTATATCGTTGTGCCGTGCAACCTGATCCGTAATATATAAGTAGCCCTAAGGCTCGTTGCGGCGTAGAACCCAATCCATAATACATAAACATATAGCCCTAAGGCTTTTTGCGGCGTGCAACCTCATCCACATACATAAATAGCCATAAGGCTCGTTGCGGCGTGCAACCCGTTCCATATACCTCACATAGCTCAAAGCTCCGCACTCAGGCCCTATCTCAATCACTAACCTCTCCAGCCTCTCGGGCTTACAGAAAATCATAATATTCAGCCCAAATAGAGATAACAACAAGTATTAACAAGAAATGAGAGGGAACAGAGATACGATACACAAGTAAGATTGTGACTGAGTACAAGACAACAATTAGAAGTCAATTCAACAAGTATACGACTGCTGCGGGCCCCAACAGTGATATCATATGGCCTAAGCATGTTTTCTAACATGAAAGGCAGCAAAATTGCTAAAAGACAAGGAAGACATGTAAGCAACAATAGGCTATTCGACTTTACATTCTCACGGGACGGACCAAGTAATAATCCCTCACAGTGCACGCTCACATGCCCGTCACTTAGCATGTGTGTCACCTCCAAATATTCACATCATACCAATTTTCGGGGTATCATACCCTCAAACTAGATTTAAAACTGTTACTTATCTCAACCGCACAGAAATCCTACTCCGAAATGCCCTTGCCTCTCAAATTGGTCTCCAAATGACCTGAATATAGACACAAGCAGTACGCGATAATCGATATAGGCTAAAGGGATCAATTATACAATAAAACTACTAAATTATAACCTAAAATCCGAGTCATCTCAACCCCCCCCCACCCCCCCCCNCCGAAATCCCATTCACTCACGAGTCTAACCATACTAAATTTATCAAAATCCAACATCATTTGCCCCTCCAAATCCCCAAAATTCACTCTTCAATTCTCAAGCCCTAATCTCCCAAATGTCACCTCAAAAATCACCAACTAAGTGTAAGATCAGTGGGTAAACACCATTATTGAAGATAAATAGGCACAAGGAACTTACCTCAGCAAACACTTCAAAATATTCCTAAAAGTCATCTAAATTCCGAGTTCCAAAATGTGAAAATGGTGAAAAATCTCGAAGTCCCGCTTTTATACGCTCTACCCAGGCTTTTCGCACCTGCGACTCTATTTTCGCATCTGCGGACAAAGCTCCACTTTTGCGGAAAACCACTTAAGTACTGCCTCCGCTTCTGCGATCAAGAGACCGTATTTGTGCTCTTCACGGGTGCGGGAGTCACATCGCACCTGCAGTCCAAACTCACACCTGCGCCATGAAGTCCGCGTCTGCGACTAGGGGTGTTCATGGTTCGGTTTGGGTCAGTTTTTCCCTAAAAAGAAACCAAACCAAGTAAGTCAGTTTTTCAAATATTGGAACCAAACCAAACCAATTAAGTCGATTTTTTATCGATTCGGTTTTTGTCAGTTTTTCGGTTTTTTCGGTTATTAATCAGAGTTTTTTCTTAAATATGAGACATATACGACCAAACGCATATTCCGGCAACTACATTTTCAATGTAACACTATCAAATCAATTGTTCTTCAAGAAATCTATCATTTACCAAGATATATTGATGATGATTGAATCAAATAGTGATGGATAATTAAAGTACTCAATTAAAAATCGATTATTTTTAACACGAAATAAATTCTTTTACTTAACAAAAAAAAATTACCAATCAAACTAGAATGTAAAGGCAAAGAATTAGATTATTATAATAGCAAAGAACTAGATTAAAAACATAAATGACTAATATGTACCATAAAATTTTAGAAATTTTTCATAAAATATACATATATATATGTATAATAATACATTTAAATAGCTACTTTTATAGTCGGTTTGGTTCGGGTTTTTTCGGTTATTTTTTTATTAAAACCAAAAGCAAACTAAATTTGATCGGTTTTTAAAATTCAAAACCAAAACCAAATCAAACCTAAAAAGTATCGATTTTTTTGGTCGGTTTGGTTCGGGTTTTTTCGGTTATTTTTTTATTAAAACCAAAAGCAAACTAAATTTGATCGGTTTTTAAAATTCAAAACCAAAACCAAATCAAACCTAAAAAGTATCGATTTTTTTGGTCGGTTTGGTTCGGTTTTTGGGTTGGTTCGGTTTTTCGGATTTTTATGAACACCCCTATCTGCGACCATCGCATGTGCGAGAATGCCATCG
Organism: Nicotiana undulata; assembly: GCA_005239495.1. Lineage (NCBI taxonomy): Eukaryota > Viridiplantae > Streptophyta > Magnoliopsida > Solanales > Solanaceae > Nicotiana > Nicotiana undulata. The sequence continues at coordinate 87,868 of ML297314.1, forward strand.
CACCTCCTCCCTCTGCCCAGTTTTTCCTTGGTCACATCTGCAATCCTTGCCTCGCTTATGCGGGCTCGCACCTGCAGTACCCACTCCACAAGTGCGGTTACACCAGTAGCAGCAACACTTCAGCTGCAAATCCTCAACTCAAATCAAGATGTTAACCACCCGAAATCACCCCGAGGCCCTCGGGACCTCAACCAAACATACCAACAAGCCTTATAACCCGATAAGAACTTAGTCGAATCCTCAAACCAACTCAAATAATATCAAAAACACGAATTACACACGGATTCAAGCTTAATGAACTTTAAAATTTCCGAATTCTACAAAATGACGCAAAACCTATCAAATCACGTCCGATTGACTTCAAATTTTGCACACAAGTCAAAACTGACACCACGAACCTACTCCAACTTCCGAAAATCCAATCCGACCCCGATATCAAAATTTTCACTGCCGGCCAAAATTACCAAAATTCCAACTTTCACCAATTCAAGTCTAATTCTATTACGGACCTCCAAATCACATTCCAGACGCGTTCCTAAGTCCAAAATCACCTAAAGGAGCTAACAGAACCATCAAAATTCAAATCCAAGGTCTTTTACACGCAAGTCGACGTCTGGTCGACTTTTTCCAACTTAAGCTTCCAATTATGAGACTAAGTGTCTCAATTCACTCCGAAACTATCCCGGACCCGAACCAACTACCCCGGAAAGTCATAATATAGCTGTAGAACACAAAAGAAGCAGAAAATGGGGACGGGGCTATAACTCTCGAAATGACCAACCGGATCGTTACAATAATCGATCAAATCACACCACATAAAATTTTATGATTATTGAAAATAGATTGAAAGATACATAAGAAGGCGAAAGAAATTTTTATAATATGGATCTTAAATAACAATGGCATATGACAGTGAATTGAGTCTTAGAGATCCAATATGCCCATAAATGAACATCATAATAATATATATAGATATTAAAATATTTATGCGGTTATATAAGATTGGATCAGATTAAAGTTCTCCTATTAACAAAGAAAAAAAGATTCCCTTCAATAGAGGGTTAAAGTAGCTAGCACGCAGGCTTTTGGAAGAAATTCCAAGAGAGTTTTATGAAAATTTTAAAATTTGACGTTTTGACAAATTAAAGATCTTTAATAGAATGATTCTGAATAATCGGCTAACATAGTTTGATCATGAGTCATGACACACATAAACTTCTACGTATGTTCATCTGTAGTATGCAAATGTGCTAGGTTAAGCTATTAACATGATATAATCAAATATAGAATCAAACAGACAAGTTATCTTTAACTATCTCGAAATCTATGGAAATTTAACTAATAATAGAACACTTAAAGCAAAATATCAGTACAAAAAAATTACTTCGGGTCCTATTTTGAATTGCCACATTGCATTTGTTGAAAATATTTGACATTCTAAAAAATAAAAAGTCATTTATTACATGTTTTCATATATACCCTTATTGTTTAATTAGGGAACTAGTATCATTTAGGTGAGACATTTAAGGAAAGATGCAAGCGTAATTTAGACAAAAAATTTATAATGCTTATGTCACGACCTCAAATCCTAAGCCAGCCGTGATGGCGCCTATCATGGTACTAGGCTAGCCAATCTATCGTGTAATAACATAAAAACTTTTCTTTAAATTCAAAATTGTTCGATATTTCATAAAATTCTTCTGGTTTCACAACTTCAAGCAACAAAATAAAAAAGTTTAGACACTACCCCAAAACCTAGAGTCAACCCGTCATGAGCATCTATGAACAATACAAGGTAATTCTATTTCCATACTACATTCAGTCTAGGAATAAGAAGTAAATAACAGAATAAGAAAGAGAAAAGGGTAAGTTGTGGACGTCGAACAACTACCTCAAAATCCCAACTCCAGCTCCAAGAGAAACGAAAGAAGCTAGCGCTCAGACCCATCACCTGAATCTGCACACAAGGTGCAGGGAGTAATGTGAGTACGCCAACTCAGTAGTAATAAAAGTAAATAATGTCTAAGGCTATGAAACAAGTAAAAACAGTCATCAATGCACAGTAAAAGAGATCCATCTTTCAGAAACACAAATACGATATCTTGTAATCCTTTAGAAATCGATTTTTCAGTAAAATATCATTTGAAAATGTGCCTTTTCACAAGTTTCATAGAAATTAAAGCGATTCAGTATATGAAATTGACAGAGTTCATAGATAGTCTTTCAGACAAAAACATGTATCATAACAGCCCTCAGACGTATCATCACTCAGTATCAGTCACTAAGCAAGCATACCTCACAATCACTCAGTATCATCCCCTCGGGCTACCTCACAATCACTCATGCCTCCCAAGTCACTCGTCACTCGACACTCGCACTCAGTAGGTACATGCGCTCACTGGGGGTGTACAGACTTCGGAGGGGATCCTACAGCCCAAGTGCTAATATCAAGCCATCTCGTGGCATAATCTCGGGATCTCGGCCTCTCACATATCATAAACAATGTAACATGCTGCGACGTGCAACCCGATCCAATAGTATCCTCACAACATACGCCCTCGGCCACACTCAGTCAGAAATCTCTCAAAAAGCCACTCGGGCTATCAACAAACGGGGTACTCGACCGAAAATATCATTTTACATCACAAAATAGTATAAATAAGACTGAGTTTCGAAATCAGTTAAACATGATACGATTGAGTGTAAATCAAAAGTCAATACAGTGAGGAATAGCAGAAAACAGCCCCCAAGGGGTCTAAACAGGTCGGCACAAGGCCCCAAACATGGCGTACAACCAAAAATATAGTAATAGTCTTAAAACATAATTTATCATATGATTTAGAAGTAATTACGCAACTCAATAGTTGCCACGGGATGGACCAAGTCACAATCCCCTATTAGTGCACGCCACACACTCGTCATCCAGCATGTGCGCCACTCCAAAATAGTGAGAAAATACAAAGTCCAGGATTTCATACCCTCAGGACAAGATTTACAGTCATTACTTACCTCAAACCGGCCCGAATACTAATCCGCGATGCTCTTGCCTCTCGAATCGGCTCCCAATTGCTCTGAATCTAACCAAAACCATATTAATATTATCAATATATGCTAGGAGAAGAAACCCATTCGAAAATTATCAAAATTAAGCACAATTCCCGAAATTGGCCAAAATCGACCCCCGGGCCCACGATTCGGAATTCGACAAAAAAACATAAAACTAGAATCCTTATCCTTCCATGAGTCTACCATATTAAATATATCAAAGTCCAATAATAAATGACCCGTCAATTCCTCAATTTAAAGTCTCAAGTTTTCAAGCCCTAACCCCCAATTTAGTTACTAATATTTTCATAAATTCCACCCCTAATCAGTCAAATAACACCATCGAAATGAGTTTTAGGTCCAAAAATCATACCTCCACAAAGTTCCCTTGATTTCCCTCTTCAAAACCATCTTTCAAGCTCAAATTTGTAAGAAAAACTTGATGAAATAAGCCAAAATTCGCGAAGGCTTCTTTTTATACCTTCTGCCCAGGAAAACCACATATGCGGTCCCTTTCTCTGCACCTGCGATCCCAGGTGTGCACCTGCGGAAATTCATTAAAGGACCAAAATCCTCACCTATGCTCCACCTTTCGCACCTGCGGCTTCGCAGGTGCGGTCAAACTCTCGCATCTGCGGCTTCTCCTCCAGCCTAGCCAAAACCGCATCTGCGATTGTCTCCTTGCTTCTACGGTCTCGCACCTGCGGTCCCCTAACCGCAGGTGCGGTTATGACAGAACCAACAACTTCAGTTGCATTTTCAAATTTCCAAACTTCCCGATAGTTATCCGAACTCATCCCGAGGCCCCCGGGACCTCAACCAAAAATACGACCAAGTCATAATTGACCACCCAAACTTAGCCGAATCCTCGGAACGCCCAAAATAACATCGAATCATCAAATCAACCCATGATTCAACCCTAAGGATCTTCAAACTTCCCAAAAATCACCAACGATGCCGAAACTAACCAAACCTCATCTGAATGACCTGAAAATTTACACACACATCCAAAATGATCCTACTAACCTGTTCCAACTTCAGGAATTCTATTCCGAGCCCGATAGCTGAGGTCCTCGAGGTAGGGTATCCTCTCGAGGTCAGATCGATATGGGGACTTCGAGCCTTCGGGCAATGCCGCTCGTGTGATATGGCCCGAGGGGTGGCCATGGAGGTCCCACCGGTTCACTTTCCTAAAATCAGTAATGACATTGTCGGAATTACTTGCCCCTCAGAGTCGGCGAACGACCGTCGCTTGCCCTATAAATACATTAGCTTCCTTTGTTTGAAGACTTCGTTGCTTTGGGAGACTATCTCTTTTACAGAGTCCTTCGCTTTTTTACCGATTCTTTATTCATTTTAATTCAAAGCTTTCGCCTTGCCTCCCCTTCCTTGCGCCAGAGCACTTATGGCGACTACGTCAAAATTCGCTCTCCAGGTGGAGGGGAATTCTGTTTCTGCCCTTTGCCCGATCGACGGCTCACCGCCGATGCCAGGCGGATGAATCTGGGAATTCGAGGCCTTGAAGAGAATCTGCGAATGGGGAGAAATGTGGTACTGCAGGTACCTTCCCTGTAAGAGAGTATCACGACCTACACGGAGGGATTCTTGAACGTGTGCACGTACCCTTTTACGTTGGGCCCCCTGAATAGGGTTGTTCTCGACCTTTGCAGGAGGTATCAGGTTACCCTGGCACAGGTTCACCCGTCCTCTTGGAGGACAGTACTGATGATGAGGTTCTTTGTCGAGAAGGACGAGCTTGTGTTCACCCTTAGTCATTTTATCAGATTATTCTGGCCTTCGCACTGTTGGGGCCTGATCACTCTTCGACGTCGATCCACTCGGCCTCTCGTCTCCAGCGACAAAGAGGAGAAGGATCGCGGGTGGATGAGCCGGTTTGTCCGAGTGCGGACTGCTGATATTATCCCAAAAGAGTTCATGCCTTTTCCCGAGAGATGGTATTTCACACGTGAGCGGTACACTCGTGCATTTATCATTTCTTATATAGCGAAGGTAGACTTTGTAATGATGTCTTCCCTTCCCTTTGGCAGCAACTCCGTGGATGCCATTCGAGGTCCCCGACTTAGCGGATTGGATTCGGAGATTGGCATCCTGCTCCACTTGCGACGAGAGTAAGTGGCGATACCTGATAAAGGGTGGATGGGAGTCCTCAGAAATGAAAGGTGAGAGCGAGAGGAAGCAGTCCTCAACGTGTGAGGAAACCTTTTTCGAGGCGAGATCCTCCCAGAGGCCTAAGGGCGACGAAGCCAAGATTTTCAGGCCCGAAGTCTTTATTTTCGGGGGAGTGATTCCTCCCTTACCACCATTTTCTTCCCTTGTCAAAGGTACTTCGAGGAGGGAGGATTTGAGGCCTCCACTTTCTTCTCCCATTGGGGGTGCTTTAAGGGACGTTTTGGGCCAATGTCCGTGTGATGGGAGTGGACTCCCTAAAGATGGTGTTCCTTCTCAAGATAGTTCGACTGGGACCGAAGAGGCCAGGCCAGGAAGCGCTCGGTCGGCCTTTGAGGAGGCCCAACAATTTTTCTCTATGGTGAGTTTTGGTGATTCTCCAAAACTAGAGCTTGACCTTCGTAGGCCTTTGACAAGCTCAAATACGAGTTGCGGAAAGCCTTGGATGGGGAGAAATCCCTTAGGATCCTCTGTGATGAACAAGTTAAGGAATTGATACACATTCGGTACGAGGTGAGCCGAAGTCACGATTACGAAGGTCGCCTTGAGGAACAGGTGACTCTCGATCTGTAGATGCGCGTATCATTTTCTCTCGTCCTCGAAGGTATAGATTCCCATGTTGTGGCCGAGAAGAACGCTTTAGCCAAAGTTTCTGCCCTCGAAGTGCACCTTCAGAACGCTCGTGGAGATAACTCAGTACAAGCGAGCAAGATAGAAAAACTCGAGACCGAGCTCCTTCAAATGAAGGCTGAAGTTGTTGATGCATGTGTCGAAGCTCAAGAGGTTTGAGAAAAGGCTGACAAGAAAGTGGCCGTTTACTTAAAAGATGTTGCCAATGCTCGGGCTGAGCTGAGGAGGGATTCTGATTGTGAAAGCAGGAGAAGAGTCTATGCCCGATATAGATTCCGAAGGGAAACCCTCGAGTAAATCCATGCTAGGGTCTTCGACCTCTCGGAAGAGATAGGGCTGGCCAAGGTGGATGAATATGACACCGCACTTCTTGTGTCTGATTCTGAAGTAAAGGCTGATAGAGACATAATCCCCGGGGGGAAGTAGACTAGGCTTTCTCTTTTTATGCTTTGTGTAGAGCTTTTGTGAGAGCACCTGTGAATGTATATTTGCAATTCTTGTGTGTATGGAAAATTTTCCGATTTTTTTAACTTGCTTGTACCTGTTATTTCCAAGAATGTTAATCGTCGAAAGTAGCTCCGGCGAATTTTGTTGAAAGAACCCTTAAGTTTATGGATCGACCTTGAGGCATGTTAAGTCATAGTTTAAGCTTTTGAGCATGGGGTTAATATGACCTATAGTCAACCCGGAGGCCTTTTGGCGTTGTCTCGTAGGCTCCAATATGTTTTACCTCAGGCGTTTTAGTAAATCGTTTCAGGCTCAGTCCTCGAGTCGGGTTACGGCTCGAGCTCATCGACCCTTAAGTTTTTAGAATTAGCCTTGAGGCTCTTGAAGCTGGCGCCAAGGCTCTTATGCGTTGGGTCGATACGCCCTTCAGTGTGGCTATATTTTCCCTCGTTAAAGCCTTTGGTGTTTACGCGTTCGTCCGACTCTTCGACGGCTCGGCAAGAACCTCGATTATTAGTCGTTACATGATGATAGGTGAGAACCTCGAAAGGTTTTGCCCTATGGCTGAACTATTTCGAAGCCTTTTCATTGATTGGAGATGACATGAAAATGATCGAAGCTCTTTTGCTTAAGCCGAGGGTAGCGTGATTTAACCGGTTCTTTCCAAAGTAATTTCGAAGGATTTGATTTTATCGCGACGGTCAGGTGTTCCCGAGTCACGTTAGTTTGGTCGTAGCCTATCGACCAAAGTTGTTTGTGTTTGGCCGAAGCCTTAATTCCCGAGTATTGTATCCTCGGCATCTATATTCGAGTGTATGCCTTTTTAGGGGTCTTACAAGTTCGAATATATAGCCTTGGCTTTGAGGTCGGGATTGTGCCTTTTATAAGGTTGTACGATCTGCACATGCCTTACTCGGGGTCTTACAGTTTCAAACACGCCTGAGGTTACCCTCTTGGGATCTTACGATCTCGGGTTTTGACAGCTTGATGGAGTGGATGTTGATGGTAGTCCCCGAGACATCGAGGTTGTTTTTTGCCCTGGGGCCTTTCCTTGTGAAAATAGAAGTTTCTCTGAATTGTAAAAGTGTTTTGATGGCAAAAATATTCCTTTGATTGTTTCGTATAAGCATACACGTTTTCACCGTCGAGGGTTCAACCCTTCTATGCGGACACGGTTCATTTGACCGTTTGGCCCTATACATCATTTTCCTATTGAAACCCTCTTCTGATTACCTTGATTTGTTCGAGGGGGAGACCTCCCAGGGCGATGCTCCCCAGTATTTGAGGTTGATCAGAGAAAAGCCTTGAATACTTGTTTAAGTATCCCTCATGTAGCACATATATGTTGCCTCGCTAAAAACCTTGCCGCAAAAACCCTTTTGGGGGTAAAATCCGTTTGAAGGAAAAGAGTGCAACGCATGCTTTAAAACCTAAGTTCTTCAAATTGGAAGGCACTTCGATTCCGTTTATCGGACACCTACGTACAAGTTAGTATGAAATGTGAATAAATAAGGGGGATAATCATACCTTAGCAGCGATGGCTTTCCAGTCTCTATGGCGTGTTATATTTTCCTGCCTGTTCTAAGGACACGGTACGGTCCTTTACTTGCGAATTCGGATGCGGCCGGGGATGCAGCTTGTTACCTCTATTTGGCCGTTTTCTTATCCTTTGTCTCCTTTGATGTATAAGATGTCGTCGCCGGTATTACGTCGTGTATCGCGAACATCCCTTTTGCGGCGTGCTGCTCCCTGTACATCGTCTTTATTCCTTCTTTTGTTGGAAACTTCATCATTTGATGGAGGGTTGACGGTACTGCTCTCATGCAGTGTATCCACGGCCTTCTGAGCAAGGCGTTGTATCTTATATCTCCGTCAATGACATGGAACTTGGTATTTTGAGTCATGCATGCTATGATGATCGGTAGAGTGATCGCCCCTTTCGTTGTTTCGCTCACCATATTGAATCCATTGAGGATCCGTGAGGCGTTCACGATCTGACCGAGCAGTCTGGGCTGCTCTACCACCCTTGACCTGATTATGTTGGCCGAGCTACCTAGATCCACAAGCACACGTTTAATCTGAAATGTATTCACAAGAAAATAAATTACCAATACGTCGTTATGGGGCTTTAGTAAGGTCTCGATGTCCACATCGCAGAATGTGAGGGCGTCCTCGGGTATGTACCCTCGAGTTTGCTTTTCCCTGACGACGGATATTTTTGTTCGTTCGATAAGGGGTTTTGGAGGGCGTCGATCCCTCCCATGATCATGTGGATGACATGCTGCGACTCTTCCTCTTTGTTCTTCTTGTTCGCCTCTCTCTCTCGAAGCTAGTTTTTGGCCTGGTCATTGAGGAACTCCCTGAGGTGCCCTTTGCTGAGCAGTCGGGCTACTTCCTTCCGGAGTTGTCTACAATCTTCAGTCTTGTGACTATGCGTGATGTGAAATTCACACACCATGTTGTGGTTTCTTTGAGATGGATCTGATAATCTGGGTTTGGGCCACCTAGTCTCCTTGATTTTACTTATTGCTGATACGATGTCCGAAACATCGACGTTGAAGTTATAGTCCGATAACCGAGGTGCCTCCACCGATCTTGTGTGCCTATCGAAATCGACTCAGTTTACGAGTCCCCGAGGGTTTTGACCTTGATCTACCCTTCAATCATTCCAGGGTATGTTGCGCCTTGGGGTGCTTCTCCGATCTTCGGCGTACGGTTGGTACCTTTCCTTGCTTGGCTTTGGTTCCTTTGCCAGGAGCCTATTGTGATATACTGAGCCCGAGGGGTCTCCCAATTGGTCGTCCTCGACCCTAATATTTGATTGGTATCGGTTGTGGACATCCTCCCAAGTGACGACGGGATACTCAACCAAGTTTTGCTTCAGCTGCTTTGAGGCTATCGAGCTACGTTCGTTCAAGCCTTGGGTGAAGGCCTGTACCACCCAATCGTCGGAGACAGGCGGTAGTTCCATTCTCTCCATTTGAAATCAAGTTACGAATTCCTGCAACATCTCACTTTCTCTCTGTTTGATTTTGAAGACGTCATACTTCCTGGTTGCAACCTTGATGGCGCCAACATGTGCCTTTATCAAAGAGTCTGTCAGCATGGCAAATGAGTCTATCGAGTTAGGGGTAAGATTGTGGTACCACATCATGGCACCCTTTGACAGTGTTTCTCCAAACGTTTTCAATAGGACGGATTCTATCTCATCCTCCTTCAAGTCATTCCCTTTCACAGCGCAAGTGTAGGCGGAGATGTGCTCGTTGGGGTCCGAGGTCCCGTTATATTTCGGGAGATCGGGCATTCTGAATTTCTTCGGGATGGGCTTCGGAGTCGCACTTGACGGGAAAGGCCTTTGCACGAACTTCTTCGAATCCACACCTTTCAGAATAGGGGAGCGCTTGGGATTTGGTCGACCCTCGTGTTGTAGGTCTCCAATTTCTTGTCGTTGGCTTCTATTTTCTTTTCACCTGATTCGATTCTCTTTGTGAGATCCTCGAGCATCTTCATAATGGCGGGGTCGGTTGTCAATCCTTCGTTGCTCGATCTTTCTGGTGCATGTTCGACTCGAGGAGCCGCCTGCGGTGCTACTGTACTTGGAGTCTTTCGATGGCTCTACAGCTGAGCGATCGCTAGTTGTTGTGCCTGCATTATTTCGAAAAAATCGTGAAGGCTAACCTGCCTATCTTCTCGAGCCGGAGTGTTCTGAATCTCCTGCTCCTCTTCCCGACATATGTCCCCGTCAGTGCGAGAGATAACATCGACGTTGGGCGTTGCGTGAACCCACGTTGTCACGACCCAAATTCCCACCCTTTAGGCCGTGACTGCGCCTAACGTTGAACCCGCTAGGCCAGCCAACGTGTAACTTGCAATAGAAATTAAAAATCATTTAGTAAGAAATGAAATGCTAACTCATCGGCCTCGACCAATTTCCATTACGTTCCGAGATATTAGTGGGACATCTATTTAACCGAACATCAATAACAAACCTTCCCCAACAATAATCTTTCCAACATCAATAATATAAATAACAAGAACTCAAATGCGGAAGGGAGGAACATAAAATCATAAGATAACGTAAACTTCCCAAAACCGGGGTGTCATAATCTCACGGACTAGCTACTAG
>MDKH01042707.1:0-19672 GCA_005239495.1 Nicotiana undulata
AGATAGGCCAAACACCCCTTCTCGACCATGCACCGAGCCTTCATATAAGAAATAACTCTACCATAGAGATGACTAGGAGTCCTTCTCCACTCAAACCGTGGTACTCCTGGAAAGGCTAGGGTCACTGTCTTGGCATGACAGTCCAGAATAGCATAATAGGGAGATAACCAGTCCATGCCCAATATAATATCAAAGTCAACCATATCAAGAATCAAGAGATCAACCTTAGTCTCCAGACCACCAATAGTTACTACGCAAGCACGGTAGACTTGATTTACCATTATAGAATCACCCACCGGCATAGACACATGTACAACAGTACTCAAGGAATCACGGGGCATACCCAAATAAGGGGTAAAGTATGACGACACATAGGAGAATGTATAACCTGGATCGAATAACGCCGAAGCCTCTCGGCTGCAAACTAAAATTGTACCTGTGATAACTTCATCAGAAGCCTCAGCATCTGGACGAGCAAGAAATGCATAACACCGGGGCTGAGCCCCTCCAACCTGCATATCTCTAGGTCTACCCGCTACGGGCTGACCTCAACCTCTCATGGCCTGCCCTCCACCTCTATGCGTCTGACCTCCACCTATGGCACCACGACCACCACCCCTAGCTGGCTGAGGAGGTGAGGGTGCACCTGATGCGGGAACCATGGCACGGGAACCCTGATATTGAGACCCACCAAAACCTCAGGGGAAAAACCTAGAAATATGCCCCATACCACCGCAAGTGAAGCAAGACCTCGGCTGCTGAGAATACTGTCCCTGGAATTGACCCTGTCGACCAGAATGACCACCTTGATAGCTCTGAATCGGCGGTGTACTGATGGAAGCTGCAGGTGCACTGCGGGATACCTGGAGTGCCGACTGATAAGGCCTAGGAGGATGGCCTCTGCCAAAGGAATCTCTGCCTCCAGATGAGGCACCACTGAAATGGCCGAAATGACGAGGTCTCTTGTCAGACCCCTGACCACCACCCTGGGATAATACTATCTCAATGCGTCTGGCCACATCGGCTGCATCCTGGAAGGAGATATCGGTACCCGTCTCCCTGGCAATCTGAATCCTGATGGGCTGAGCTAGACCCTCAATAAACCTCCGAACCCTCTCCCGATCAGTGGGGAGTATCATAATGGCATGCCTGGCAAGCATAATTAACCTGGTCTCGTACTGAGTGACGGACATAGAGCCCTGCTGTAGACGCTCAAACTGCCTCCGAAGATCCTCTCTCTGAGTAACTGGAAGGAACTTTCCCAAGAACAACTCGGAGAACTGACCCCAAGTCAAAGGTGCAGACCCAGCTGGTCTGGTCAAGCAGTAATCTCTCCACCAAGTCTTGGCGGTGCCAGAAAGACGAAATGTAGCAAAATCAACTCCATTGGACTCCACAATGCCCATGTTCCGAAGAACCTCATAACAGCTGTCTAAATAATCCTGGGGATCCTCTGATGGTGCACCAGTAAATGTGGTAGTAAATAACTTGGTGAACCGATCCAACCTCCATAGAGCATCCGCAGACATGGCTGCTCCCTCAGCTACTGGTGCCACAATGCCGGACTGAACTACTCCGGTCATCTGAGGTGCCGGAGTCTGGAACTGAGTGGCAAACTGCTCTGGCGTATGAATAGCAGGAGTCTGGGTCCCTCCCCCAGCCTGAGATCCAGATGGTGCAGTAGGAAGAAGACCGGCCTGAGCCACGCTCTCCATGCGTCCCACTAAGCGGACTAGAGCGTCCTGAAGTACTGGGGTGGCTATTAACCCCTTTGGGATCTGAATCAGTCCAACAGGGACTGTCGAAGTAGGAACCTCACCGGCAAAGTCTACCTGTGGGTCCTCTACTGGAGCTGCTGCCCTAGCTCTGCCTCGGCCTCTAGCACGGCCTCGGCCTCGGCCCCTCGTAGTAGCTGCAATAGGAGGATCAGGCTGCTAGTCGGTCGATGAGGAAGCGCGCGTTATCGCCATCTGCGAGAGAGTAAAATAGAGACTCAATTAGCATTCAGAATTCCATTGGCACGACAGAGAATGAAAGATGTGAAGTTATTCCTAACTTTGCAGCCTCTGGGGGATAAGTACAGACGTCTCCGTACCGATCCCTCAGACTCTACCAAGTTTGTCCGTGAGTTGTGAGACCTAAGCAACCTAGGGCTCTGATACCAACTTGTCACGACCCGAAATCCCACCTTCGGGCCATGACTGCGTCTAACGTTGAACCCGCTAGACAAGCCAACGTTTGAGATAAATAAAACTCATTAACAACAAATACGAACAAGATAACTAAGGCTTCGATGGCTCACCTTATGAAATTTAACAATATAACCAAAATACGACATAGCACTTTCGAAATAAGACCCATAAACAAATCTCAGAACTGGTGTCACCTACTCACGGACTATCTAAGAGATAACTACAAACAAAAGGTCTGAAATGAATACATAAAACTGTCTTTGAAATACAAAGTAAGACAGAGCTGAAAGTGGAAAGTAGAAGGTGACGTCAGGGCCTACAAACGTCTGCGGGTCTACCTCGATGTCTCCCGTATGAACTGATGAGATACTCCGACCGCTAGTGGCCACCGGGTCCGGCTGCGTAGTCAGCACAACATAAAGAAGTACAGGTGTAGCATCAGTACAACCGACCCCATGTACTGAGTAAGTGTCGAGCCTAACCTCGGCGAAGTAGTGACGAGGCTAGGACCAACACAACATATGTACCTGTGCAATTTTATATAATAAAAGGGAAAATGACAACAGAAATAAGCAAGTAAGACAGATACGGGGAGAGCATGCTGGGGTGGTAGGGATAACGATACGCGGGCACTGCAGAACAGAGTAATAAATGAAACGTAAAAACAAGGCAAAAATTTAACTTCTCAAACATATAATGAACAGAAAAGGCACGGTATGTCCCCTCGTGCATATATAATAACGCTCAGCACAGAATGTCCCCTCGTGCATATATAATAACACTCGGTACGGAATGTCCCCTCGTGCATAACCTCACAATGACTCGGCACGGAATGTCCCTTCGTGCATAAATAATATCACTCGCCACGGAATGTCCCCTCGTGCATAACCTCACAATCACTCAGCACGGAATGTCCCCTCGTGCATATATAATAACAAGCAGTCAGCACGGCATGTTCCCTCGTGCGACAATTAATAAAACAAAGCAACAACAATGTGAAAGTCAACAATACAAAGTCTCAAGTGCATGAAAATATCCAATACAATTTTATTGTCCCAGCAAGGAGAAACATCAATTACAAACTCAACAATGCCCGACAAGGGTCTCAGCTATAACCATTCTCGCTTCAGAATTACAATCTCACAATGTAAGCCTCAACTGAAATAAATTACTCAATAACTCTTCACATCAGGAAACAACATCAAGGTACCACTTTTTAAATTCACCAATTACATCACGGGGCGGAGAATATTAAGAACATAGTAAATTTCATCACAAATGACTCATGGACATGCTTGACCGCAACGCATAGGCACTCGTCACCATGCCTATACGTTGGACATGAGTTACACATAGCAAATAAGACTCTATACCTAATCCCTCAAGCTGAGGTTAAGCCAAACACTTATCTCGGCTCCAAAGAAAATGCAAGTCAAGCCTCAATCACAGCCTTTCCTCTCGAATCCAACTCCGAATCAGGAATATCTAGACATAATGGATTTATTAACATCAATAAGTACTCAATAAACCAATTCCCAAGCCAAATTATACATTTCCTACTATTCCTCCGAGAATACTAAAATTCGACCCCGGGCCCAGACGTTTAGATTTTTTTTTTTGAAAATTCATGAAGGAATCCATTACCCGGAGTCTAAGGATCGAAGTTATGTAATTTATACAAGGATTCATGGCCTAACATGGAAAATCACGAAATCCCTAAGAACCCTAAAGCTTACTACCTAATTCTAAATTTTTTAGATGATTTAGTAGTGAATTTAACTAGGAAGTAGTGTTAGAATTAGAAGTTTATAGGGTTTTAACTTACCTCTTATAGTGGGTGGTCGTGGAAGGTGTTGCCCAAGCTAGATTGTTCTCTAATGGTGGTTAAAGATGGGTGAAAGTGAAGAAAACCCAAAATTTAGAGTATTTAAGAGGCCTGCCAACAGGGGTTTCCGCACCTGCGACCTTAGGACCGCAGGTGCGGTCTCGCACCTGCGAGAGAGTGATCGCCCCAACGGAAGAAGGCCTGGGACCCTGGGCTCGCACCTGCGGAATTGGGAGCCGCACCAGCGGTCCCGATCCTGCGAAGGAAGAGCCGTGTCTGCGAGAGGCGTCGCACCTGCGAAGGCCCTGCGGTCACACCTGTTGTTGTGCACCGGCAGTGGTTTTTGCTGGTTTTTGGCCTCGCGCGGGGTCCGGGAGGCACCTGGGCCCACCCGAGCCCCCGTCCAAAAATACTAACAAGTCCCAAATCATTAAATGGACTTTCTTGAGCTCACGGAACACTCAATACCAAGCTAAATCTCAGAATCACCCTCCAAAACCCCTAAATTCAACACTTAAGAACTTGAAATTCTAAGATTCTATAACGATGCGCCGGACCGGCCACATAACTCGGAACGACTTCAAATTTTGCAGACAAGTTATAAATGACACAACGGAACTATTCACGGTCTCGGAATTTCAATCGGACCTCGGAAACATAAAATCACCTTTCAAGCCAAATTTCAAATTCTTTAAAAACCTCAAAACTTCATTAACTCCAGTTTTCCTCATTTATCAAATCAAGTCTGTTTCACAGCAAATTTCACATATAGGACAAATAACATATAATAAACATGTCCCGGGCTCCGGAACCGTAATACGGGCCTGGTAACACAGCTTTCACATAATTACTCATTTTCACAATCCTTTATTATTTCCTGAAAATAATTTTCTTTAAAAATTCATTTCTCAGGCTTGGGACCTCGAAATTCGATTCCGGGCATACGCCCAAGTTCCATATTTTCCTACGGACCCTTCAGGACCGTAACATCACGGGTCCGGGTCCCTTTAGCAAAAATGTTGACCAAAGTCAACTTTATTCATTTGATTATCACAAATCCCATTTTCCTTCAATTTCAATATAAAGACTTCCCGGCTACACGCCCGGGCTGCGCACACATATCGAGGTAAGATTAACGGAGGCTTTCGAGGCCTCGAAATACAGATTTAGCTAGAATTACATTAGGATGACCTTTTGGGTCATCACACTCGGGTTGATTTCGGATGGGCGTAGGGAGGTTTGGAGTTGAAGAAATGCAGCTGAAGCTGCTGGTGTGAATGCTTCTGGTGTTTCCGCACCTGCCGAAAGGGAGCCGCAGGTGCGAGGTTGCAGGAGCGGGCAGGGAACCGCAAGTGCGGAAGTTGGTTGGCTGAAGAATTTCCGCAGGTGCGAGGTCTTTTTCGTTCCTACGAAGCCACAGATGCGGATGGCTAAGCGCAGGTGCGGAGGCTGGGATTCTGAAGGTTCTCCGCAGGTGTGCACCTAGGACCGCAGGTGTGCGTAAGTGGTCGCAGGTGCGGAACCACTGTACAGGAAGTATATAAGGATGCCTTTGCGAAATTTAGCCATTTTCTTCAATATTTCATCCGTGTTTGAAGCTTTTGAAGGGTTTTGGATGAGGGAAAATTGATAGTTTTTCATTAAGGTAAGGTTTTTGGACTTAAAACTCGTTTATATGTGATTAAAGGTCTGATTAGTGGTGAAATATTGGGAAACATCAGTGCAAAAATGGTTAATTAGGGCTTGTGATTAAGAGACCTTAAAATGGGAATTTAAGAGGTCATTTGGAGTCCGAGGCGTGGGTCCGGGGGTCGGGTTTGGCCAATTTCATGATTTGTGCCTAATTATGATAGTTTTTGACTGGGTTTCATTTTCCTAGCACATTTTGATGTTGTAAATTTGATTTTGATAGACTCGGAGTATTTGGGAGCCGATTCGAGGGGCAAGAGTATTGCAGAGTAGCTTTTCGGGCTGGTTTGAGGTAAGTAATGACTTTAAATCTTGTCATGAGGGTATGAAACCCCGGACTTAGCATCTTTTCACTATTTTGGAGTGACGTACACACTGTATGACGTGTGTGGCGTGCACTAATTGGGGAATTTGAAACTGGTTCTTCCCGAAGAACCTATTGAGTTGTGAAACTGCTTTTAAATCACATGATCAATAGTATTTTATGCTTTTTGATATATTTGGATTGTAAGCCATGTTTGGGGCCTTGTGCCTATCTTTTTATACCTCTTGGGGGTTGTTTTCCTAATATTCCTCGTCGTGATAACTATGATTTACACTCAGTCATTCTTGTAAAAATGTTTTTGAATACTCAGACTTGTTGAAATTATTTCATGATATAAAATATTATTTTGGGTCGAGAACCCCGTTTATTTATGGCCCGAGTGGCATTTTTTAGAGATTTTTGACTGAGTGAGGCCGAGGTCCTGATTTGTGAGGATATGATATTAGATCGGGTTGCGCGCCGCAGCATGTTACACTGTTATGATATGAGAGAGGCCGAGTGCCGGAGTGATTGACGCCAAGATTTGGCTTGTTATAGCGCTTGGGTTGATAATGAGTGATGGTGAGGTGCTGAGTGACTGATATTGAGTGATGGTGAGGTGCTGAGTGACTGATATTGAGTGATGATTTGGCCCAAGGGGAGGTTTATGATGATATTTACCTGAGTAATTATTTATGATTCATTTCATTTTGTACTAAGACTTCTTGGGAATTTTACTGAAAACATTGGAATTCATACTTGTTCAAAGGATTTTACGGAAAATGGTTTTAAAACATATTGACTGAATGTATACACAGTTGGAACTCAGTATTTTACTTATTGTGAGTTGATAATTTTCTCCTATGTGTTTCTTACTGCTCAGACCTGATTTATTTTCATTGCTACTGAGTTGGCATAGTCATCATTACTCCATGTACCTCTGTGTACAAATTCAGGTGTTGATACCGAGCATTAGTCATCTTTCCGTGTGGAGACAGAGCTAGGATAACGAGGTAGTTGTCCAGCGTCCATAGCATCTCCATTTCTCTTTTCTTATTTTGTACTTAGTACTTCGTTCTGATACCTTGTATTATGACAGTAGTATTACCGGTATTATTCTTAAATGCTCATGACCTGTTGGCTCCAGATCTTGGGGACGGTTCTAGACTGTCTACCTTATTTGTTTGTTTAAAGATTCCGAAATTTATATGAGTATCATGAATTATTGAAAAACAATTGAGATATCTGAAAAGAAAATGTAAAAATTGTGAGTGTTGGCTAGCCTAGTTCCACGATAGGCGCCATCATGGCCGGTTTAGGATTTGGGTCGTGACAAGTTGGTATCAGAGCACTAGGTTACATAGGACTCAACGGTCATGAACAGGTTTAGTAGAGTCTTGCGGATCAGTACGGAGACGTCTGCACTTATCTTCGAGAGGCTACAGAACCCTTAGAAAATTCTCACATTCTTGAATTCTTGTCGCGCGAATCCATTTTCATTCAGCCAAAAGCGTAACTCTTTGAATTCCATTCATGTATTCGAATGCGCACGCGAGCGCTTGGTATCAGTTGTGCATCGACAACTTGTGACTTCCATGGGTAAGATGTGATTTTTGTAGCATGTTGATAATGGGCCAGTCTGGAGGACTCGAGGCCGGATTATTTATCTATGGCCGGAGTATTGAGATTTTGTTTGTGTGAGCACGTGCATTTGGGGACTTATATGTCCGTTTGTGTAATTATTGATGAGATTTGGTGACTAGATGGCTTCATGATGAGTGTGATATGATGGTTAGATGTGTTCAGGTTGTTTGAGTGTGACAAATGAATTGGCGGGAGATGTAGCAAGAACCATTGAGTATTTGACTTCTGTCTTGAGTTAGAATATGGCCTCGAGTTGTGAGTGTATTGAGGGACATCTCGTGTAGCTTAGTTGTGGAGTGAAGTGGATTTTCCTATTATGTTCTGAGTTTCTGGTGGTATCACTGGGTTGACCGATGCCCTAGCAGCGTTCATGTATTTGATTAACGGTGTGTTTCAGCCGTGTTGGCACTCCTTTGTTATTGTATTCATTGATGGCATCCTGGCGTATATGCGTAGCCAGGGGTAGCATACTCAGTATTTGAGGATGGCATTATAAGGATTCAGGGAAGAGAAGCTCTATGCAAAGTTCTCCAAGTGTGAATTTTTGGCTCAGTTCAGTAGCATTGTTGGGACACGTGGTGTCCATCGAGGGTATCCATGTGGTCAGACAAGTGTGGGCAGAGCTTCCATAAGCTCAAGATTTCCTTGACCACACTTCGGTGTTAGTTCCGCCATCAGCTTCAGGTTTCTATACCGCATATCTTGATGCCTCGAGGATAGGCATTGGTTGTGTTTTAATGCAGGAAGGAAAAGTGATTGAGTAATAGCTATGATTTTTTGAAGGGTATAGAGATGATATCAGTTTGAGGTTAAGCAAGCGGAGTTATCTCCCGCGAGGTGTATTGAGGTTGTGTTATCCTTAGGTGGTTTTATAGCAAGTACTCTTTATCAGTAATTGATATATGTTGCAATTTGAGTTTAGATCACTTGTGGAAGTTGGCATGACTACTATAGTGGTGGATGTCAATCCTTCTTTGTGGGATTAGAGAGTTTTTCCAATTTAAGTGACATTATTCGAATTTGAGATTTATTTATTTATTTTCAGAGCCGCCACCCGGATTTTTACGGTGTTCCGGGACACCAGTTATTTATTGAACTGCCAAATCGAGAAAATTTTGACTCTGTTAAAAATATCTGCGAACCAGAAATCCGGGTAAGGAATTCTGTTAACCTGGGAGAAGGTGTTAGGCACTTCCAAATTTTAAACCTATTGTGCATTTTTAAACTTTTTGAACCGCTTTTAATATTTATGGAATTATTCTGGAACAAGTCACGATGGCATACACTCGTTGTTTATGTACATGTTGTGAACCGCGCCACATGAAATGCACTCATGATTCGCGACATGCTTATTTTTATTATTATTACGAAGTTATGGTCGGGTCACATGAAATGCACACCCGAATGGGATTTACATACCGTGACCATACTACGGGAACAGTACCCATAACCACGATAATTTATTAATAGGCCAAAAGCGATAATAATTTTTGAAAAGAAAAATATGATGCTACTAGACTTTTGTAGGAGTCCAGTTTAGATATCCTGACCGATACCTAAGCAATTATGCTAATAGTAATGTAATTTGTCAAACCTATCAAAGAGTAAATATACTAATATACTCTATCTATAAAAACACCGCTAATGACTGCCCATATAAAGTTAGAAGTTTCCAAAATAGGTGTCAGATTCAAGATGTCCTCATAATGCAAATTATTCTCTATCTATATAGACTTCTCTACATGAAAACAAATGAAGTTGCATTTTCACTGATAAAACACATTAGGAAAATGTAGTGCAGGATAAACATTTCCACGAAAGTTTGCCTCGCATTATGCAAATTAACATCATCTAAGAGTCTGGACGTACACAAAAATACAAGAAAGCAGAAAACTTTTGACTAAGTACTGATTATGGAATCTGCTTCTAACAAGATAATACGATTACAAAATGCCATCAGGAAAAAGAAAAAGGTAAGAGAGGTTTACCTCTTTGTTCCAATCAGTTCGAAAGGTGAACCATACCAAAATAACTGTTTGCATAAGTGTACCGCCCATCATTCCTGACCAGATACCCTTAGCACCCAATTTGAAGTAGAATCCTAGAAGAGAACCCAATGGAACACCCATAATATAATAGTAGCCCACGCTAACATAGGCCACAAATGTTTGCCATCCATAACCAACAACCACAGCCGATAAAACAGGTTGAATTCCATTAAGTAAAAGGGTGAGAGCAAGCAGAGGACAGAGATCTGAGACAGCTTCAGCCACAACTTCACCTCGAATGAAAGCATAGCAAATGACGTGACGAAGTGCAAGAATAGTAAGTGCAGCAATCACAGAGATGATGCAAACGCATGTTGTGACCACAATAACAGGAAATGCTGCTGATTTTGGATGCCCTGCTCCTAATTCATTGCTCACTCTCGCACTTGCTGCGGCATTGAGTCCAACTAATATCATGAAAACCCAACCAGAAATTGTCATGCTGGAAGCAAGCATAAGCCATTCCGGTTGCAAAATAAAAGTTGGCATTTCCAGTGTGAAAACTTTTCTGTGTATTTATGAAGGAATTTCAAACCAAAGCTTGGTACAGCAACAAAGTTATTCAACTAGCAAACAGAACCCGGCGACAAACACCGAAATTCGAACAAGACTGACCACAACATGACTCGAAAAGCTCGACTTTATCTGAACCAAGACCCTCGACTTGACATCGAAACTTTAGCTACTTTTCAGGTAGTATTCTTAGGTGGGAAGCTGGGTTTCAATGGCCATTTTTTAAGTTGTTTTCATGGAGTTTCAAGGTGGGGTTTGGTATTTTCATGGAAGATAGGTCATGGAGTCATGGGAGGTTTTTTACTAGTTTTCATGGAAGATAAACGATGGAGTTATTAGATGATAAGATCGTTGGTTTCGCAGTCGCCGGATTCCGGCAGAAACTTATCGAAGCTCTTAGAGTGAATCAAGAGACTAGGCGGCTGATTTTGGTCTCTTCAGTGAGAGAGACGGGAGCTCTCAAATCAGGGGAGCTGATTTGGAGTGTTTTAATGGAGGAAATAGAAGGAAATCAGTGGTGGTTTAAAGGAGGTGAGCAACCCGGCGTTTTGTCCGGCGACTCCAAACAAGACACGAGAGAGAGAGTCAAAGGGCCGGCGGTTGTTCTCTTCAGTAAAAGAAATTGCAAGAAAATGAGATGACCTGTCCTAGCAGTGAGGGAGGTGGCCGATTTTCTAGTCTCTATCCCTGTTTTTCTTTTTGCTATCTAGCTTATATAAAGAAGAATGAAAAAAGAAAAAAGAAAAAGGGAGAAAGGGAGAAAGCGCACCCCCTCTCCACATGAGTCCAAAATTAGTTATTTGAAGATACGGAGGAATCTTTTACAATTTTGATTGGCTTTTATTCTGTTTTCTTGTCTTTATCTTTTTTGTTTTTTGAAATAGTAAAAATAGTAAAATAAACTATTCACCACCTACAAAAATAAAACTCACTACTACAATTTATCGAAACTAAAATTAAAGAAAAAATATATTTTTGGTGATTTTTTCAAAGATTATATTAAAATAAAAATCCTAGCAAAATAGTATGACTACAAAATGAAACTATTTTTTTAATTTTATTTTTTGTGACAGAATAAAGTAAAAAAGGTCAAATCTAGTTAAAATAGTGATATTAGACCTAAACTAAATACTTAAATACTAAATCGTGTAAAATCTCGGGGAGGGTCAAAAATTACATGTCCACATCTGCCCCTCTTTGACTGAAAACGCGAAGAGTTTTCTGGCAAAGCACAACGAGACAGGATTTTTGACCCGACCCTTATTTAGAGAGACCTAAAACTAAAAGAAAGGAGAATGTGATCGAGCCCTGGTATCTGAGTTGCCTACATATCCCGGGTTATAAGTGAATCAGGTCGCGTGCAGTTCAAGAAGTTTTGGAGTGATGGAGTGTGTGGAGAGGATGAGGGACTCGAGTGAGGTTCCGTTCCGTCGAGGCTTCGGTCTGTGCCCTATTATTACATCAAAATCAACAACAAAAAAGACTAACTAAGCCTATCAGCTATGAGTTACAAGATTCCTATCTATAAATTTTCTGAAGCTTGATCTTGAGTCTTGAATGGTGCTTCATGCAGACTTTTGATTTGAGCTTTGATGCTTGCTAGCTGCAGGTGCTAATTTTATTTTTATCCATACGGATCACGGTGGGACATGCAAAGGTCGTGACTTCAGTCATGTCTTGAACAATCCACATCTTGTCTCCACTTCAACATTTGGATTCACTTCTCTTTTTCTTTTTCTTCCTTTTCTTTTATTCTTGATTGAGACTTCTTATTTTGGTTGTCTCGAACCCTGTGCCTCGAGGTATAACCTGCTTAGACACCAAAACAAACAAACTAACGAAATTTTTCTGCCACAACTTTCACTAGGAAAATTTCGTGAGTTATTTGTAGCAAAAACTCTAAACTATTTCATTATTGAAAGCAATAAAAGGTCGGGAATAGTGTACCCCGAAAGTAACATGATGATTCTTCTTATTTTATTTTATTTTTTGGATGGTGTTTTCTTATTTTCAAAATGATGCCTCAACTAAGGATTAATGTACATTATGTTGGGAAAATGTGGCTAGGGAATGGAATACCTTATATTGGCAAAGATATCAGGGAGTGGTGTACCATGCATTTAAGATCAAATCAACTAGGGGGTGGATACCTATGTTGGAAAAGGAGACTAAGGAGCGGAGACCCTACATCTAAAATAAAATCAACTAGGGAGTGGAGACCCTATGTTGGAAAAGAAGACCAGGGAGTGGTGACCCTATGTCTAAAATAAAATCAACTAGGGATTGGAGACCCTATGTTGGAAAATCATCAACTAGGGAGTGGAGACCCTATGTTGGCATCAGGTTATGTTGGCATCAACTAGGGATTGAAGACCCTAGGTTGGAAAATCATCAACTAGGGAGTGGTGACCTATGTTGGCATCAGGTTATGCTGGCATTAACTAGGGAGTGGAGACCCTATGTTGGCATCAACTAGAGAGCGGAGACCCTATGTTGGCATCAGGTTATGCTGGTATCAACTAGGGAGTGGAACCCCTATGTTGGAAAACAAGACCAGGGAATTGTATACCCTATGCTAAAACGAACCAAGAAGGAGTTATGTTTTTTTTTTCCAATTTTTTTTTGAGAAATTCATTCTCTTAAACAAATTGCCACAATGCTTATTTTCTGAGGACATAAATAAACTATTTTTTTAAAGCAAGACTTTTTTTTATCCTAGGAGAAAATTTATCAAACTAGGTTTTCTATTAGGAGAAAGTTCATTAGACTAGTTTTTTTTTTTTGTATCTTAGGAGAAAGATTCATCAGACTAAGATTTCTGATCCTAGGAGAAAGTTCATCAGACTAGGTCTTCTATCTTAGGAGAAAGATTTATCGGACTAAGATTTTGACCCTATGAGAAAATTCATCTGACTAGGCCCCCCTTTTTTTTGTTATCTTAGGAGAAATATTCATCAGACTAAGATTTTGATCCTAGGAGAAAATTCATCATACTAGGTCCTTTTGTTTGGTTATCTTAGGAGAAAGATTCATCAGACTATAGGAGAAATCCTAGGAGAAAATTCATCATACTAGGTCCTTTTGTTTGGTTATCTTAGGAGAAAGATTCATCAGACTAAGATTTCTTTATCCTAGGAGAAAAATTCATCAGACTAGGTTTTCTATCTTAGGAGAAAGATTCACCAGACTAAGATTTTGATCCTAGGAGAAAACTCATCAGACTAGGTCCTTTTTTGTTATCTTAGGAGAAATATTCATCAGACTAAGATATCTATCCTAGGAGAAAGATTCATCAGAGTAGGTTTCTTATTTATTTATTTTTTGGTATATTAGGAGAAAGATTCATCGCACTAAGATTTCGATCCTAGGAGAAAATTCATCGTATTAGGTCCTCTTTTTTTTTCTTTTTTTTTTGTTATCTTAGGAGAAAGATTCATCAGACTAAGATTTTTGTCCTAGGATAAAGTTTATCAGACTAGGTCTTCTATCTTAGGAGAAAGATTCATCGGACTAAGATTTCGATCCTAGGAGAAAATTCATCGTATTAGGTCCTCTTTTTTTTTCTTTTTTTTTTGTTATCTTAGGAGAAAGATTCATCGGACTAAGATTTCGATCCTAGGAGAAAATTCATCAGACTTGGTGTTTTTATTATCTTAGGAGAAATATTCATCAGACTAAGATTTTTATTGAGAGAAAAATCCATCAGACTAGGATTTTTTATCCTAGGAGGAAAAATATGAAGAGCAAAGGCAACCTTTTATGCACACAGATAAAGGAAAAAATTTGAGAAACTTTTCTTTGTCGGTTCTTCTCTTCTTCTTTTTTTTCTTTTTCTTTCTTTTCTTCTCTTTTTTTTTGTTGCTTTTGAACCAACTTCCGTGCACTGCTTTGTTCCTGTTTCAAACAAAGAAAATTTTGTTAGTTTTAAAAGTGGTGGTCGGTTTGTGGCCTTGCGTCCTAGGCAGCTTGGCTTTTGCTCAATCAACCTGAGTCGGTTTCAAGAGACCTTTTTTTTTGCATCAACCCTGATTGTTTCACACCAGTGCCATTTGTATTTGTTGCTCATTCAGCCTTATCCCAACAGGAGATCTTTGCTTAGACAGCATTTTCTGATATCTTGATTAGTTTCTTGCCTTTTGGAGCAATTTGTCTGTCAGAGAGAATCGTCAGTTATCTTTGCTTGCACCAAGTAGGCTGACAAGGGTCTTTTGGGGGGAAGCATCTGCATGAATCCTCAATGCATGTTGCCTGTAACACTGAATGTGCAGGCCAAATGCACTTTGTGTAACTGAAAAGCTGGTAGCAGATTTTGAAATCTTTTCTTGCTTGTTTTGACAAGGACTGACTCAGATGAATGACACAATGACGCAAAGAAACATTATTTACAAGAAATGTCCCTTACGGGAAGGACAGAAGAGGGAGTTTTTCTTCATTTTTTTACTTTTTTTTCTTTTTTTTTGCGGTAACTAGCCTTAATGATTATGACATGCATTTTGGACTTAACGGCCGATCTATCAAACTGATCTAACCTTTCCTTTTACCATTCATATGACCTTTGAAGTCGGGCTTGTTCGTGCCAATCCTTTGCATCAACTCCATGACTCACTATCGACTAGTGGTGCCCCGAGGAGTTTTCACCAACAAGTCTCTCTCATTTATTCATCTCTGCTTACCATCGCCTTACAGTGCCCGTGAGGGTTTTCACCAGTAAGACTCTCTCATTTTTTCTTTATTTTTATTTTTCTTTTTCTTTCTTGTATGAGCAACTTGACAGTGTTCTATGTTACGTGACAACCGTTGCTCATTCCATGCTTTCTTGGGTGAGCAACTGACAGTGTTCTATGTCGCGTGACAACCGTTGCTCATTGCATGCTTTTCTTGGCATTCTTGAAGGCATATCAGGAGGTCTTTATTTGGAAGGTTTTTGGATAAGGTTGGAAAGAAGGGTCGGCATGAAAGCTCAAAGTAGACTCAAAATGAGGGGTTGTAGACCTATAACTCTTGGAATCGACTCTTTCAAAAGTGAAATAAAATTTCTACCCCAGTTTTAGCTATTGGGGATTTTTTCTGGATTTTTCTTTTTTTTTTTTTTGAATTCTTATTTGGTTGGACCGAACCGTGTAAGGCTGCCTACGTATCCTTTTTAAGGAATCAAGTCTAACGTAGTTCAAACAACTGACCTAACTATTTTCATCTTTCTTTCTTTTCTCATGTTTTTTTTCTCGTTTTTCTTTCTTGATCTTTTTTTTTTCAAAACAAACTGCCCCAGCTTCTTTTTTTTGGGGGGGGGGGGGGGAATAGATCTCAGACTATTCTTTTTCTCTTTTCTCTTCTTTTTTTCAAAATAAATTGCCCCAGCTTTTATTTTCTGAGGGCATGGACTTTGACTGTTCTTGTCTCTTCTTTTTCTTCACTTCAACTTTCTAAGAGTTGCTCTAGCTTGTACTCTTGGGGCATTGACTTTTCTTTTAATTTTTTCCATTTTCATTTTTTGACTTTTAACTCTACACTTGATTCCAAAAGAGGGCGGACAAGAAAATTGACACCGACTCAAAAGAGGTAGAGAAGGGTATAAAGTGTTTAGATAGAAGAAAAAGGGCCTCCCAGCCTCGAGAATGCCAAAACATATTATCTCTTCGCAATCATAGCGTTGATGAACATGTCTATTTTCTTGGTGTGTCGTGGTCGAAAGATACTTTTTATCCATTAATGTCTAACTTTTGACCAAGCTTCAACATCCTCAAGCCCGATCTTTACAATGATTTGCAGATGAATTTTACTTGACCTTAGTTCCAAAGTATTTCAAATCTTTATTCATCCTCAAAAGTTTCTTTTTATCACTTATCATTCAAGACTAAATCAGTTTTTAAGATCTGGCCAAAATTTCCGCGTGCATGTCATATCACTAAAACTAGCGGGAAAAGAAATAAGCATGGAATGACACAAGGGACAAATTGTATTTCATTGAGTAAACAACAAGACAAACAACGTAAAATCCGAGTTACAACCATAAAATAACCCGGATAATGAAAATGGTAACAAAACAGACAGACAAGACTCGCACAAACAAAAAAGAGGGATAGAAGGGTTTGACTCAATAAAACAAATAAAATCTGGATCATAACCTTGAAATATCCCAGATAATAGAAAAAATATCAAAACAAGCTACCAAGATTTCTTCCTCGTGAGGAGAGAATGACTTTTCAATTTCTATGATTGACATTTAGCCACAAATTTGCTCATCAGAATCAGTAGAGCCTTCTCCAATTTCAAAATCATTAACCTCAGTCGGCAAGTTCCCGAGAGGATTCTCATACTCCCTGACACCATGCATCATCCCCACAAACTGTGCACCATCATGTGCAGGTAAAGGATTCTGCGTGATATTCTTGGTGTTACTGTCTTGGATCACAATCAGATTTTCCTGGATCTTCTTTTCTATTTCTCTTTTCAAATCTCGACAGCTTTCAACATCGTGCCCCTGGGCATTGGAATGGTATTCACACATTTTGGAAAGGTCAAAGCTTCTTGCACGTGGGTGCACATGATTTCGAGGAATAGGTGCAATCATGTCATACTACTTTAGTTTCTCAAACAAGCTTGCATATGACTCTCCTATTGGTGTAAAATTATCTTTCAACCTTTGTCCCGTTTATACCCCTTGCTTGGATGCGGGTTATAGGGCACTTAAAATTTTTGTGGAGGTTGGTGGATATTTTGCAGTGCTAATGCTCGCCTTCTAGGGTGTCTTGGTGGTTGGAAAACTTACTCAGGTGGAGCAAAAGAGTATTGTGGGTTCTGAGGTGGATAGTAGTGCTCAGGGGAATCATCGAAAAACAGACGAGGCTGGTCATACCTTCGAGATGTTCTCCTAGGACCTCTTCTCGACCTTGTTGTCATCATAATTTCTTCATCCTTGTCATTTGGGTCGCTAAGATTATCAGATTCAATCTGGACAGCCTGAGTTGCGGCTTTGAGAGCTGCTTCACTTATAATTCTGCCTGTCTTAAGGCCATTCTCTACCATTTCTCCCATTTTGATTGCTTCAGAGAAGGATTTTCCAACTACGGACATCATGTTTTGAAAATAATCTGGCTCTTGCGCCTGAAGGAAGACAGTGATTAGCTCGTGGTCATCCATGGGTGGCTTAACTCTAGCCTCTTGCTCTCTCCATTTAATAGCATATTCCCTGAAACTTTCAGTTGGTTTCTTCTTCAGGTTGGAAAGGGAATTGCAGTCTGGGGCGATGTCGATGTTGTATTGGAACTGTTTGACAAAGGCCTGAGCCATGTCATCCCAGACATACCAGCGAGATGTGTCTTGATCAGTAAACCATTCAGAGGTTACCCCGTAAGGCTTTCCCTAAAATAAGCCATTAGCAATTCTTCATTTCTTCCTGCACTTCTTAGCTGATTGCAATACATTTTCAGGGGGGCTGTGGGATCTCCATGTCCATCATACTTTTCAAATCTAGGGGTCTTGAAACCAGGTGGCAAGTGGACATCGGGGAACATACATAGATCTTTGTAGGCAGTACTCTTCTGACCTGCCAACCCTTGCATGTTTTTGAACTGTCGTTCTAATTTATTCACTCTTTGGGCCATTTCTTCCTGTGCTATCTTTCGTGTCGGCTTCTCAATCTTTACAAGAAGATCAAATAGGTACGTGTGGTACTCATGAGAGCGGTATTGCGTTTGCTGTGTAGCAAATTGTGACTCATGAATTTTCCTCTGTACCACTATTGGTTGTGGGACAGTGAAGATAGGCATAACAATAACGGTTATCTTATTGGTTTTCAATGGAAAACGTTAAGAGCATGCAACAGAAGTTCCACTTGTAGTCGTACAGTTTGGGATAAAGATGGAACCCAGGTGGGCAGGATTGATCATACAATGAGACCGGAATGGAAGTAGCCGAGATAGGTGTGAATTCTGAGAAACCATGAGAAGAAAAAAGCGGTCCTTGTCCATTGGCCCATGCTTGACACATTTCAGTCATTTTCTGTTTCAGTACTCTATTTTCCTCAAGCACAGTAGACTCTTGTTGAACCCTCTGACCCTGAATCTCATGACCGCTCGTAACAGCTTCAATGTCAGTTGTCCTTTGCATTTTTCTCTTGGATTTTGTGTTGACAGCTTACCACAAACTGACCACCTCAAACTATCTTCACAATTCAAAACAAAATACATATTAGAATGGACTCAAACGGTCATTATCATCACTCTTTTTTTCACTTTTATTTTCAAAGTCATTCGATCGAACCTGATGTGGGTTGCTTACGTATCATGTGGGAACATGAATCAGATCTTGCATAGTTCGGGAATAAAGTAAATAACCTACCTAACTCTTTTGTTGTTTTTTTTCCTTTTTTTTTTGGATTTTGAATTTTTTTTTTGAAACAAAGACTTAAAAAGAAGAAAGAAAATATTTTTGGATTTAGATTTGTTTGTCTTTTTTTTTGAGAAATTTTTAAAAGAAAGACTTCTAAAGAAGAAAGAATTTTTTTTTTGAGTTTCGCTTTTTATTTTTTTGGAATTTCGAAAGAAAAACTTCTAAAGAAGAAAGGATGTATCATTTTGTTGATTTTTGGACTTTTACTTTGAAATTACGAAAGAAATACTTTTAAAGAAAATATTTTCGTATCTTGAATTTTCTTTTCAATTTTCGAAAGAATAATGAATTGTTTTTTAGATTTTTGACTTTGGGCTTTGTTTTGTTTTTTTTTAAAATTTTTAAATTTTTTTTCAATAGTTTTTGAAATAAAGATTTCTAAAGAAGAAAGAAAATATTTTTGGATTTTGATTTTTTTTTTAATTTCTAAAGAAAAAAAAGACTTCTAAAAAAGTAGAAAATATCTTTTTTGGTTTTGATTTTGATTTCGAAAGAAAGACTTCTAAAATGAAAGAAAATATTTTTGGTTTTAAATTTTGTTTTTTGGGATTTTCTAGAGAAAGATTTTTAAAGAAAGAATTAAAGATTTTTTTGTTTGGGACTTTTGAAAATTGGGGTCTCAAAGAAAGACTTTTCTATAGAAGAAAGTAAAAGAAAATATTTTTGGATTTTTGAAAATACACCTTGGAGTACAAACCGGGTAAGGCCAATGTTGTTGCCGACGCTCTAAGTTGGAAGGCTGTGCAAGCAACCCTTGTTAGCACAAGTAACTCTGATATTATGGAGGCCATAAAGCAAGGGATGCAGCACGATCCGGTGGCCAAACAACTTCTTGACTTGGCCATCCAAGGCAAGACGAAGAAGTTCTGGGCAGAAGATGGAATTCTTTATACCACCGGTCGGAGAGTCTTTGTGCCGAAATGGGGGAGCCTTAGGCGCACCTTAATCAAAGAGGGGCACGACACTGCTTGGGCTGGACATCCGGGGCAGAAACACACCTTGGCGCTGCTAGAGTCAGCTTATTATTGGCCCCATATGAGGGACGACATCGAGGTGTACGTTCGAA
>ML297315.1:0-21593 GCA_005239495.1 Nicotiana undulata
AGCTGAGATCTAAGGAGATAGCATCAGTGAAGGTGCAGTGGAGAGGTCAGCCAGTGGAGGAGGATTCTTGGGAGACCGAGCAGGAGATGCAGAGCAAATATCCGTACTTGTTTGAGACTCCAGGTATGTTTCTAGACTCGTTCGAGGACGAACGTTTGTTAAAGGGGGGGAGAATGTAACGACCCGGTCTGTCATTACGTAGAACCTGCATTATAATTACTGCTATTGCCTTGTCATATCTTGGTTTAACTGTTATTGATGTGTTAGAGTTGGTAGGCTTGAAATCAGAATGGTTGTAGTGAGAGTTTAGTCATTCAGTCTTTAAAACTAGCCTTGAAGTGAGAAAAGTCAATTGAGAGTTGACTTATTGGTAAACGACCTCGGAATGAAAATTTTATGGCTAATATAGCTTCGTTAGGTGATTTGGGACTTAGGAGTGTGTTCAGAATAATTTTGTGATGTCCGGTGTAGAATTAGGCTTTAATTAGCGAAAGTTAGTTTTTGGCGATTCCGGTCGGCAGTGGAAAATAGGCTATCGGGGTCGGAATGGAATTCCGACAGTTGGAACATGTTTGTAATGTTATTTTGTACTTGTCTGCAAAATTTCAGGTCAATCGGAGTTGATTTAGACAGTTTTGGCATCATTGGTGGATTTTAGAAATATCAAAGTTCTTAGGCTTAAATCCGATGTGAATTTGGTATTTTGATGTTAGTCTTGGTGTTTTGTGAGTGCAACTAAGTTTTAATGATCATATGTAACGTGTTAGTATGGTTGGTTGAGATCCCGAGGGGCTCGGGATCGATATCGGGTGATTAACGGACTTGTTGGGAATTGAAAACACTGCTGGTTTTCGGGTGTTTTTGCACAGGGAATTAACCCTATGCGTTCGCGGAAGGGGGCCCGCGCACAGGGGAAATGGGAGCTAGGGGATTTTTGTGTTGTGCGTTCGCGAGGGTCCAGGTGCGAACGCGGAGAAGAGGAGGAAGGTGCATCGCGAACGCGGAGAGACGAGTGCGTTCGCAAAGGGTTAATCAGAGAAGTGAAGGATTTGTTCTTCGCGTTCGCGAAGGGAAGGATGCGAACGCGAAGGTCTAGGGGGAGGATGCAATGCATTCGCGGCCAAGTAGTGCGTTCGCGTAGCATTAATTTGGGGCCCAGGGATTTTGTGCTTCGCGAACGCGGGGAGGAGACCGCGTTCGCGATGAAGGATTTACCTGGGCATATTTAAATAAACCCTTCCCCGACCTAAACCCTTTTTACACAATTTTTGTACGGACAAAGAGCTTTTTGGACGCGTTTTGAAGAGGGATGTCAGTGTTCTTCATAGAGGTAAGTGTTTTGATCATTAAAACTCTATTATGGATGATAAAAAAACATAAAACAAGTGTAAATTCATGGAAAATCAGTAGAAAAATTGGGTTTTAGGGCTTGAGATTATGAGACCTTTAGGGGTCTATTTGAGGGGTCAAATGGACTCTGATTTTGGTGTTCTTTATATGTACGGACTCTCTGACAGGATGAAGAACACTTTTGCATAAAAATTTCTGAGTTTCAAGATGCGGAACCTGGGGTCTAGTTTTGACCGGTTTCGGATTTTTGGGTTAAATTTGATATCTTTCGATTCGAAATTGTTCCTTAAGCATATATTGATGATAAAAATCTGAACTTGGTAGATTTGGAGCATTCGGAGGTTGATTCCAGAGGCAAGCGCATTGCGGAATAATTTTCGGGCTAGTTTTGAGGTAAGTAATGTCTTTAAATCCTGTCCTGAGGGTATGAAACCCCGGACTATGCACCCTTTCACGGGTTTTGAAATACAAAGGTGGAAACTTTGGANTTTTCACTCAGTCTTTTCTATGAAATTGTTTTGACACTCAGAGTATTTCGATACTACTCCTTGAAAATGAAACACTATTTTTGGGTCGAGAACCTGGTATATTATGGCCTGAAGGGAAAATTGAGAATGTCTGACTGAGTGAGGCTGCTGGCCTATATTGTGAGGATGATATGATATGAGTGAGGTTGCGGGCCTATATTGTGTGTGATTTATTCCATGTTGTGTCTTATTATAGCGCTTGGGCTATAGGAGCCCTTCCGGAGTCTGTATACACCCCCAATGAGCGCAGGTACCTAATAAGTGATGCCGGCGGGGCTTATGCAGAGTGATTGTGAGGTTGCCTGATGGGCAGAGTGATTGTGAGGTTGCCTGATGGGCAGAGTGATTGTGAGGTTGCCTGATGGGCAGAGTGATTGTGATGTTTCCTGATGGGCTAATACTGAAAGATATTGTGATGAGAAATGACTATGGCCCGAGGGGCAGTTTCATGAAGATAATTACTGAGTTTTCAAACTGTGATTTACTTCGTTTTCAAACGGGTTTTTACTGAGAATTTTACTGAGATATTCTGATATTACACTTGGTTCAAAGGATTTCTGGAAACTGATTTTTGAACTCATATATATGGTGAATACTACCTGGTGACTTGGTGTTTACTAGTTTTGTGAATTGGTGTATCTGTATTGTGTGCTTTATATTTCTCAGACTGTGATTTATTTTCATTACTACTGAGTTGGCGTACTCATAAAGACTCCTTGTGCCTCTGTGCACAGATAGCAGCAGTTCACGGGATTTCGAGGTAGTTGTCCAGCGTCCACGGCTTCTCCATTTCCTTCCTTATTTAGTTTTAGCAATTGATTCAGAGACATATGTTATAGTTTTAGCGGAGTTAGATTTATTTATTCTTAGATACTCATGACTATTGACTCCAGTTCTTGGGAAGTTTGTTTAAGCTAATATGGGAACACTAAGACTTAATTATATTAATCGATATCATGGTTGCATGCTTATTATTAAATTGTGAACCGTTATAATTGAACAAATGCGTAGTAAAGTGATGGTTGGCTAGCCTAGTTCCACGATAGGCGTCATCACGGCCTGTTAGGATTTGGGGTCGTTACGAAGATAGTTCACGAAATCTTATAATTGCAATTGAGAATAATTTACAACCCTTCTTTATATAGTAATAGAATTGATAAATTTCAACAAGAAAAATAGTAAATATTTTTGTAGTCTCACTCTTTGTAACCTAAACTTTTATAACGAACAAAGAGTACTACTAAGTGTAAAAAGACTTGAAGTTCTCGAAGGATTTATTAACTAAATCTGCAAACTTTATTTATTAGTTATTCTTTTACAAGCAGAAAATTAAATAAGGAAGGATTAATTATACAAAGTTTAGTTGGTTTAAAGTCCTAAATATTAGAAAACCAATTAAGTGACTATTCCAAAAAATTAGAAAAATAGTTAAATGACTATTTTGTCTAGTATAAAATCTATTTTTAAAGGGTAAAATGTGATGACCCAAAAGGTCATCCTAAGTAAATCTAGCTAAATCTGTGTTCCGAGGTATCGAAAACCTTCATTAATCTCACCTCGATATACGTGCGCAGCCCGGACGTGTAGCCGGGAAGTCTTTATGTTGAAATTTTATGATAATGAAATTTTATGATAATTAAATGAATAAAGTTGACTTTGGTCAACATTTTTGGTAAACGGACCCGAACCTGTGATTTGACGATCGCGGAGGGTCCGTAGGAAAATATGGGACTTGGGCGTATACCCGGAATCGAATTCCGAGGTCCCAAGCCTGAGAAATAAATTTTTAAAGAAAATTATTTTCTGAAAATAATAAAGGATTTTGAAAATGAATAATTATGTGAAAACCGTGTTAACGGGCCCGTATTATGGTCTCGGAGCCCGAAACAGGTTTAATATATGTTATGTGACTTATCTGTGAAGTTTGGTGTAAAACGGACGTGGAATGACGTGTTTCAAATCAAAACTGGAAAAATTAAGCTTTATGAAGTTTTAAGAAATTTCTATGAGTTTTGAGGTTTAATTCCTTGTTTTTGATGATATTTTAATGATTTAAAAGCTTGAATAAGTTTGTAGGATATTTTGGGAGTCGTGCGTGTTTTTGGTTTTGAGACCCGAGGACTCGGGTGAGTTTCGGGTAGCTAACGGGGTATGAAAAGGTGTAAAAATCTGGTGTTTTTGGTTCAGATCTGGTGCCTGGTAGTTTCCTCTATGCGATCGCATAGGTTATGGTGCGATCGCATAGTGTAATGTGAGAGGGGGTACTGTGGCCCTATGCGATCGCATAAGTCTATCCGCGATCGCATAGGGTGTTGGTGTGTTAAGGTGGGGGGCTGGGTAGTTATTCACTGCGAACGCACAGCTCTTCTGCAATCACAGAAGTATATGTCCAGGCTTCTCTGCGGTCGCAGTCGTTTTCATGCGATCGCACTTCACAAGATCCCTGACTCTATGCGATCGGACTCCCTTTTCCGCGATCGCATAGAGTTATTTCGCCCAGCTATAATTTTAACCCCAAAACAGAATACTTTACACGGGATTTCACAATTTTCAGAATTTTCATCTTCCTCCAACCTCCATTGACGACCCCCAAGCTAGAATCCCTCCATAACCACTTGGGTAAGTGATTTTAACTCCTATTTCTCTCACTTTTCTTCCATAATCACTAGAATCTAGGCCTAAATTCCTAAAATCAAAGTAGAAATTAGGGGTTTTGGGTAGAGTTAGGTTTTGGGAATTTTGGGCAATTCAACCCCAATTGGGGTCGGATTTCAAAACAAATTATATATTCTAACTCGTGGGATTATGGGTGATCGGGTTTTGGTCCGAGCCTCGTGTTTGGCCCAAGCAGACCCGGGGTCGAATTTTGAAAATATTGGAAGAATGCTAGGAATTGCATATCTAGGATATGGGATTGTATTATTGAGTCTTTATTGATATTATTGAATTAATCATGCCTAGATATCGTTGTTTCGGAGTCGGATCATAAAGGAAAGGTGGTCTTAGAGGGTTGATTTCTATATTTTGGACCCGAGGAAGTGTCTTTCCTAACTTTGGTGAGAGAATAGGTATTATTTGCTATGTGCTAAGTGATTATCATGTTCAATTCATAGGTGAGGTGACGAGTACCTATGCAGTATGTGTCAAGCATGCATGTGAGTCTATTTTGATAGAAATTGTAGTATTTCTTCCATGTTGATCATATTATGAGATTGTCTCTACTTGGTAATCTATTCTTGTTGAAAGTGTTGGTTGTTGAGCTTAAGAAGTGTTGATACGATTGAGAATCCAAGAGTAAAGTATACAATTGAGATGATTGGTTATAGTTGAGACCCTTGTCGGGCATTTATTGAGTTATTAATTGATGTTTTCCCCTTACCGGGTGATTTGAACTGTATATTTCCACTATGATGTACTCCTTGCCATTATATCTGTCATTGTTTGGTGAGGAAGAGTGTAAAGCATGAAGGGTGATGCCGTGCCATAATATTTAATTACACTGCATAGTGAGGAAGAGTGTAAATCACGAAGGGTGATGTCGTGCCATGATATTTGATTACATTGCATAGTGAGGAAGAGTGTAAAGCACGAAGGCTGATCTCGTGCCATGATTCACATTGATTATAAGAATGAAGGTTA
The DNA here is from genome assembly GCA_005239495.1 of Nicotiana undulata. Classification (NCBI taxonomy): domain Eukaryota; kingdom Viridiplantae; phylum Streptophyta; class Magnoliopsida; order Solanales; family Solanaceae; genus Nicotiana; species Nicotiana undulata. The sequence continues at coordinate 5,517 of ML297315.1, forward strand.
ATGTCGTGCCATGATTTACATTGATTATAAGCATGAAGGTTAATGTCGTGCCATGATTTATATTGCCTTACATTGTACATTGCATTGTGAGGAAGAGAGTAAAAGCACGAAGGGTGATGCCGTGCCATGATTTGTATTATCACATTATACATCGCATAGTGAGAAAGAGAGTAAAAGAACGAAGGGTGATGTCGTGCCATTATTTACATTTCTGGTATTTATACTTGTTTCGTTGGCTATTGTGTTAAATTGCCTCCCTTGTTTACTTCTATATGTCAATTGAACTGCAAACTTTATTTATTAGTTATTCTTTTACAAGCAGAAAATTAAATAAGGAAGGATTTATTATACAAAGTTTAGTTGGTTTTAAAGTCCTAAATATTAGGAAACCAATTAAATGACTATTCCAAAAAATTAGAAAAATAGTTAAATGACTATTTTGTCTAGTATAAAATCTATTTTTAAAGGGTAAAATGTGATGACCCAAAAGGTCATCCTAAGTAACTCTAGCTAAATCTGTGTTCCGAGGCCCCGAAAGCCTCCATTAATCTCACCTCGATATGTGTGCATAGCCCGGGCATGTAGCCGGGAAGCTTTTATGTGAAAACTTGATGACAAATGGAAATTATAGAAGTTAATTGATTAAAGTTGACTTTGGTCAACATTTTTGGGAAACGGATATGTGATTCGACGGTCCCCGAGGGTCCGTAGAATAGTATAGGACTTGGGAGTATGCCCGAAATCGAATTCCGAGGTCCCAAATCCGAGAGATGAATTTTTAAAGAAAATTATTTTCTGAAAAATATAAAGGGTTTTGAAAATGAATTATGTGAAAACTGTGTTACCGGGCCCGTATTATGGTTCCGGAGCCGGGAACAAGTTTAATATATGTTATATGAGTTACCTGTAAAGTTTGGTGTAAAACGGACTTGAAATGACGTGTTTCGGATCAAAATCAGAATAATTGAGCCTTATGAAGTTTTAAAAAAATTCTATGAGTTTTGAGGTTTAATTCATCGATTTTGATTATATTTTGGTGATTTGAATGCTTGAATAAGTCAGTAGGATGTTTTGGGAGTCGTGTGTGTTTTTGGTTTTGAGACCCGAGGGCCCGAGTGGGTTTCGGGTAGCTAACGGGGTGTAAAAAGACTTAGAATTTCTGGTGTAGAAGTCCATATCTGGTGTTTGGTGTTGTTCCGTGCAATTGCAGGTCTAGCTCCGCGATCGCATAGTGTATCTGAGAGGGGAGGGTTCTGTGACTCTATGCGATCGCATGGTTGCTTCCGCGATCGCATGGAGTATAGGTGGTCTGGGGTGGGGGCTGGGTAGCATCTCTCTGCGATCGCACCATACCCTCCGCGATCGCAGACGTATGGGTCAGGCTCTTCCGCGATTTCACCTTTTGTTCCGCGGTCGCATAGTAGGGAAAACTTCAAGCTCCGTGATCGCAGAGAACAAATTCGTTCAGTGATTTTTAATAACCCCAAACATAATTGTTACGGGACTTACTCCAAATTTTCACTACCCTCCTTATTCCCCACACCCCATAGGCGATCCTTGAAAGGTTCTTCCTCCATAGCTCCATAGGTAAGTGTTCTTAACATCATTTTCTCTTACTTTCATCAACTAATCACTAGAATCTAGGCCTAAAATCCTAAAATCAAAGTAGAAATTAGGGGTTTTGGGTAGAGTTAGGGTTTATGGGATTTTGGGTAATTCAACCTCAATTTGAGGTTGGATTTCAAAACAAATCATATATTTGAACTCGTGGGGGTATGGGTAATCGCGTTTTGGTCCGAGCCTCGTGTTTGGACCAAGCGGGCCTGGGGTCAAATTTTGGTATTTTTGGAAGAATGCTAGGAAATGTATATCTAGGCTATGGGATTGTATTAATGAGTCATTATTGATGTTATTAAGTTAATTATGTCTAGATATCGTCGTTTCGGAGTTGAATTCAAAAGGAGAGGCGGTGTTAGAGGCTTGAATTGCTATTATTGGACCCGAGGTAAGTGTCTTGCCTAACTTTGGTGAGGGAATAGGTATTGTGTGCTATGTGCTATGTGTTACCATGTTCAATGCATAGGTGAGGTGACGAGTACCTATGCGTTGTGTGTCAAGCATGCCCGTGAGTCTATTTTGATGAAATTCTTGTTATTACTTCCATATTCATTGTACTGTGAAATTGTTTCTACTTGGAAGTTGATTGTTTGTTGATAAACTTGTGATATGATGGTTCGATTGAGGACCCAATTTATTAAGAGATATAGTTGAAAAGATTGGTTATAGCTGAGACCCTTGTCGGGCAATTGTTATGGTGTTGACTGATATTTTCCCCTTGCTGGGTGATTACGATGTGTATTTCCACTATGCTGCATTCCTTGCCATTTTATATTTGTCATTGTTTTGGAGAGGAAGAGTGTAAAGCACGAAGGGTGATGTCGTGCCATGATTTACATTGATTACATCATAATATGCATAGTGAAGAAGAGAGTAGAAGCACGAAGGTTGATGTCGTGCCATGATTTACATTGCCTCACATTATACATTGCATTGTGAGGAAGAGAGTAAAAGCACGAAGGGTGATGTCGTGCCATGATTTACATTGATTACATCATAATATGCATAGTGAAGAAGAGAGTAGAAGCACGAAGGTTGATGTCGTGCCATGATTCACATTGATTAAAATCGCGAAGGTTGATGTCGTGCCATGATTTATATTGCCTCACATTATACATTGCATTGTGAGAAATAGAGTAAAAGCATGAAGGTTGATGTCGTGCCATGACTCACATTGACTAAAAGCACGAAGGTTGATGTCGTGCCATGATTTATATTGCCTCACATTATACATTGCATTGTGAGGAAGAGAGTAAAAGCACGAAGGGTGATGCCGTGCCATGATTTATATTATCTTATATCATACATCGTATTGTGAGGAAGAGAGTAAAAGCACGAAGTGTGATGCCGTGCCATTACATACATTGCTCGCCTTTATACTTGTTACGTTAGCATTCTTGTTAATTTTCTCTCTTGCTTTCTCCTATGTGTTAAATAATTGTTCTCATCTCTCTTTTGGTACCCCCATTAACTGCTCCCGTATCCCACGCTTATCTGTTTATTCCTGCATTTTTTGTGCTATATCTTGTAGAACTGTACAGGTAGATTATCGTTGTGAAGTCTAGCCTCGTCACTACTTCGGCCGAGGTTAGGCTCGGCACTTACTCAATACATGGGGTCGGTTGTACTGATGCTATACCTGCACTTCTTTATGTTGTGCAGATCCCGCAGTCGGACCCAGTGGACACCATTAGAGGGAGTATCCTTCAGTCCACCCCGGAGATTTCAAGGTAGACCCGCAGACGTTCGTGGGCCTTGGCGTCTCCTCTATCCCTATTTTCCTATCCTGTCTTGTTTATCTCCTAGTTTCTGAGATAGTTCATGTATTATTTTCTTCAGACTTTGTATTTAGCACTCTTATAGATAGCTCGTGAGTTAGTGACTCTAGGTTCTGGGATTGTTGCAACGGATTGTATTTTGTTATTATCACTTAGTCTTGAAACCTATCTACTTTTGTTGTTAAAAAAATATATATAAATTGTTTCTAGTTATTTCTGTTAATTCCTTACTAAGATGATAGTGTAATTTTACATGTTGGCTTGTCTAGCGGGTTCAACGTTAGACGCAGTCACGGCCTGAAGGTGGGATTTCGGGTCGTGACAAGTTGGTATCAGAGCACTAGGTTGCTTAGGTCTCACAACTCACGGACAAACTTGGTCGAGTCTGAGGGATCGGTACGGAGACGTCTGTATTTATCCCCCAGAGGCTGCAAAGTTAGGAATAACTCCATATTTCTTCATCTCCATCGTGCGAATTTATTCTATCATTGATGATTGAACTTGCCTACTCTTGTCCTCTCACTAATATTGACAACATGCGAACCTTCTACGATCGGACAAGAGATAAAGCCCCAATGACAGCTACGATCAAGGGAAGAGACATAAGCAGAGCGTAGTCTAAAGTTCGAACATCAGCACTTATTGTACAATCTCAAATGGATCTAGATGCAGAGGTTCTAGCTCAGTCAGTACATGTGGAATAGATTAGATTCCGGAAGGATTTACAGCTACTCCATGGTTGCAGGATGCATTAGTCCGTTTATTGAAGTGGGGCAAGTTACCAAACAAGTTCCACTCCATTTCAGTGGTATATCTTTTGAAGACCCACATGATTTTCTGTTCCGCTTCCAGGAAGTATTGCACACCATGGGAATAAGTGTAAAGCAACGGAGTTGATTTATATGAGCTGTGAAGTTTAACATCGTGGATTATCAGGTATTGTGACCTATGAATTATGCCACGTGGGGAGGTCCACTGTCAAGGAATAGATTTAGAGGCCACGTGTCATATCGGTTTTGGTTTGGAATGTATAAGGCCGGGGATTTTGCAAGAGATAAAACTGGGAATTTCGGTACGTCTACCTCCTTAATAACCCTATACCTCAGTACCAAAGGAGTTATTCAAACAACTTGAAGTCTACAAAAGTCTACTCGGCGTGGAAGTCACGGCTGTATCGGGTCATAAGACGGTATCAGAATATGCCATCAAGTTCGATAAGTTAACCCATCACACTCCTACTTTGGTTCGTATAGCCAGAGGGCGAGTACCCAGACTCATTAAAGGACTCAAAAATGATTGTAAATTTTGGACGACTCAGGGCAGGATGATACTTTATGTCGGCTAGTGGTAGAAATTTCCCTAGACTTGGGAGAGTCATATTTCATCAGAGCACTCAGTCTACGTGTCCCATTGCAGCTACAACTCAACTACATGACCACCTAGGGGAAAAGGAGTCGGAATGTCGAAAGTGGAGGTTAGATTTCTAGAGGTGCAGACCCAGTCTGTTGATATATTTTCTATGGTATCGATGAGGTCGTTACATTAAATGGTTTCATTAAAAAGACAATCTCTAATTAATATAAGTAATGATTTTCTGAAGTTAATTCGGTTATGCATATCTAATAAAATTCTTCTAATATTCTCCACTTTCGGGTGAGCTTCGTAACTCTAAAAATCTACTTATATGAATACTTGTATTGAGGAATTCTATGGGGATAACTGTGTTTACCATTACGTGTTGAAATTTTGCTTAACAGAAATATTTAAATGAAGGAAATGGAATGTTTTGATTGGCACGATATGCATATTGCTTGTGATTCAGGATTGAGGACGAGATCCTTGCGTGTCATTATGATTTGGTATGTTTTAGCCGGGCTACGAGCCGCGGTGGAAGTTATGTAAAGACGAGACCCTTGTGATGGAAATTCTTGTGTTTAAAATTCTTCCTTGTGAATTAAATTTTTGTTTTGTTTTCTTTCCTTACTTTAGTAAGGATAGGGAGTCATGCTTGTTAAACTTATTAATTATGTACAAAATAAGAGTAATAATAATAATATTATTAATAGGTAAATAAATAAACTAATTAACTATCTGTGCGTAATTCGCCAATTCGTGCCAATTATGGAGCCTTAACCTACAAGATAGGTGCCCGCCCAAGTGTCGTTAGATGGGACACGTTATTTTGGATAATTGCGAGATCTTCAAGTATCATATCTCGATATCAGCAGAGTTGGAGGAATTAAAGGAGCAATTGCAGGATTTGTTGGATAAAGGCTTCATTAGGCCTAGTGTTTCTCCTTGGGGTGCTCCAGTGTTATTTCTCAAGAAACAAGATGGCTTGATGAGGATGCGTATTGACTACCGGCAGTTGAATGAGGTTACTATTAGGAATAAGTATCCTTTGCCGAGGACTGATGACCTAATTGATCAGCTTCAGGGTGCTACAATGTTTTCCAAGATAGACTCGAGATCTGGTTACCATCAGCTGAGGATCAGGGCGTCGAATGTTCATAAGACGGCCTTTCGCACTCGTTATGGGCATTATGAGTTTTTGGTTATGTCGTTTGGGTTGACGAATGCCCCCGCGGCTTTCATAGAGTTGATGAATCGGGTGTTCAGGCCTTAGTTGGACTCGTTCGTGATTGTGTTTACTGATGATATATGGATATACTCCCGTAGCCGAGGGGAGCATGAGCAGCACCTTAGAGTAGTTCTTCAGACTCTGAAGGATAGGCAATTGTACGCCAAGTTTTGCTAAGTGCGAGTTTTGGTTGAGTTATGTGACATTTCTGGGCCACGTCGTGTTGGCAGAGGGTATTCAAGTGGATCCCAAGAAGGTTTCAGCAATTAGAGATTGGCCTAGGCCCACTTCAGCTACGGAGATTCGGAATTTCTTGGGCCTAACTGGTTATTATCGCCGATTTGTGGAGGGCTTTTCATCGATTGCAGCCCCGATGACCAGGTTGACTCAGAGGGGTGCCCAAATCAGGTGGTCGGTTGAGTGCGAGGCGAGCTTTCAGAAGCTCAAGACAGCCTTGACCACGGCACCAGTGTTAGTATTTCCCTCAGGTTCAGGACCGTATACCGCGTCACAGATTGGGCTTGGTGCAGTGTTGATGCAGGATGGCAAGGTCATAGCCTATGTTTCTCGTCAGTTGAAGGTTAATAAGAAGAATTATCCAGTTCATGACTTGGAGTTATTGACGATTGTTCATGCCTTGAAGATTTTGAGGCATTATTTGTATGGGGTGGCATGTGAGGTATTCACTGATCACAAGAGTTTGCAATATTTGTTCAAGCAAAAGGAGTTGAACATGAGGTAGAGAAGGTGGTTAGAGTTGCTGAAGGATTATGATATTACTATTCTTTATCATCCGGGGAAGGACAATGTGGTGGCCGATGCTTTGAGCCGGAAGTAAGTCAGCATGGGTAGTCTTGCATATTTATCAGTTAGAGAGTGACCTCTTGCGTTGGATGTTCAAGCTTTAACCAACCGATTTGTGAGATTGGAGGTTTCTGAGACTTGCAGTGTTTTGGCCCATACTGTGGCCCATTCTTCATTGTATGACCGTATTCGGGCCAGGCAGTATGACGATCGTCATTTATGTGTTCTTAGAGATACAGTCCGGCATGGAGGTGCCAAGCAGGTTGCGGTTGATGATGAGGGAGTTCTGCGGATGCAAGGCCGTATTTGTGTACCTGATGTTGAGGGGATTCGTGAGTTGATACTTCAGGAGGCCCATAGTTCCCGGTATTCCATTCATCCGGGCGCAGCAAAGATGTACCAGGACTTGCAGCAGCATTATTGGTGGCGTAGAATGAAGAAGGATATTGTAGCTTATGTAGGTCGGTGCTTGAACTGTCAGCAGGTTAAGTACGAGCACCAGAGACCTGGTGGCTTGATGCAGCAGGTTCAGCTTCCTGAGTGGAAGTGGGAGCGTATCACCATGGACTTTGTAGTTGGGCTCCCACGGACTCAGAGGATGGTTGATGCGATTTGTGTTGTTGTGGATAGGCTGACCAAGTCAGCGCACTTCATTCCGGTATCAGTTTCATATTCAGCAGAGAAGTTGGCAAAGATATATATGAGAGAGATTGTTCGATTGCATGGTGTGCCCTTATCCATTATATCAGACAGAGGTACTCAGTTTACCTCCCATTTCTGGAGAGTATTTCAGTGAGAGTTGGGCACACAGATTGATTTGAGCACAGCATTTCATCCTCAGATGGACGGACAGTCCGAGCGTACTATTCAGATTTTAGAGGATATGTTGTGAGCTTGTGTCATTGACTTTGGTGGATCATGGGATCAATTCTTACCTTTAGCAGAGTTTACCTACAACAACAGCTACCAGTCAAGCATTTGGATGGCTCCTTATGAGGGGTTGTATGGTAGGCGATGTCGGTCTCCAGTCGGATGATTTGACCAGGAGAGGCTAGATTGTTGGGTTCTGAGTTTGTTCAGGGTGTCTTGGACAAGGTGAAGATCATTCAGGATAGACTTCGTACAGCTCAGTCCAGGCAAAAGAGTTATGCGGATCGCAGAGTTCGAGATTTGGCTTGCATGATAGGACATTAGGTGTTTCTTAGAGTGTCGCCTCTGAAGGGCGTGATGAGGTTCGGGAAGAGAGGCAAGTTGAGCCCTAGGTATATTGGTCCATTTGAGATTTTGGATAAGGTAGGAGAGGTGGCCTACAGACTTACCTTGCCACCGCATTTATCAGTCGTAGATCCAATGTTTCATGTATCTATGCTCTGGAGGTATATTGCAGATCCATCTCATGTTCTTGACTTCAGCGGTGTTCAGTTAGACAAGGATTTAACTTATGAGGAGGAGCCGGTAGACATATTAGCTAGGCAGGTTTGTCATTTGAGATCGAAGAGTTATCCTTCGGTCCGTGTTCAGTGGCGAGGTCAGCCTGCCGAGGCAACTACTTGGGAGTCCGAGTCCGATATGCGGAACCGTTATCCCCATCTTTTCTCAGACTCAGGTATTTTTCTATGTTCATTCGAGGGCGAAAGTTTGTTTTAGAGGTGGAGATTGTGATGACCCAAAGGGTCATCCTATGTTAATTTAGCTAAATCTGTGTTCCGAGGCCCCAAAAGCCTCCTGTTAATCTCACCTCGATATGTGTACGTAGCCCGGGCATGTAGCCGGGAAGCTTTTATGTGAAAACTTAATGACAAATGGAAATTATAGTAATTAATTGATTAAATTTAACTTTGGTCAACATTTTTAGGAAACGGACTTGTGATTCGACGGTCCCGGAGGGTCCGTAGAATAGTATGGAACTTGGGAGTATGCCCGAAATTGAATTCCGAGGTCCCAAGTCCGAGAGATGAATTTTTAAAGAAAATTATTTTCTGAAAAACATAAAGGTTTTTGAAAATGAATTTTTATGTGAAAACTGTGTTACCGGGCCCGTATTATAGTTCCGTAGCCCGGAACAAGTTTAATATATGTTATATGAGTTACTTGTAAAGTTTGGTGTAAAACGGACTAGAAATGACGTGTTTCGGATCAAAATTAGAATAATTGAGCCTTATGAAGTTTTAAGAAATTTCTATGAGTTTTGAGGTTTAATTCATTGATTTTGATGATATTTTGGTGATTTGAATGCTTGAATAAGTCCGTAAGATGTTTTGGGAGTCGTGTGTATTTTTGGTTTTGAGACCCGAGGGCTCGGGTGAGTTTCGGGTAGCTAACGGGGTGTAAAAGACTTAGAATTTCTGGTGTAGAAGCCCATATATGGTGTTTGGTGTTGTTCAGTGCGATCGCATAGTGTATCTGAGGGGGGAGGGTTCTGTAACTCTATGTGATCGCATAGTTGCTTCTGCGATCGCATAGAGTATAGGTTGTCTGGGGTGGGGGCTGGGTAGCATCTCTCTGCGATCGCACCATACCTTCCGCGATCGCAGACGTATGGGTCAAGCTCTTCCGCGATCGCACCCTTTGTTCCGCGGTCGCATAGTAGGGAAAACTTCAAGCTCCGTGATCGCAAAGAACAAATTCGTTCAGTGATTTTTAATAACCCCAAACAGAATTGTTGCGGGACTTACTCCCAATTTTCACTACCCTCCTTCTTCCCCACACCCCATAGGTGATCCTTGAAGGGTTCTTCCTCCATAGATCCATAGGTAAGTGTTCTTAACATCATTTTCTCTTACTTTCATCAACTAATCACTAGAATCTAGGCCTAAAATCCTAAAATCAAAGTAGAAATTAGGGGTTTTGGGTAAAGTTAGGGTTTATGGGATTTTGGGTAATTCAACCTTAATTTGGGGTCGGATTTCAAAACAAATCATATATTTGAACTTGTGGGGGTATGGGTAATCGGGTTTTGATCCGAGCCTTGTGTTTGGACCAAGCGGGCTCGGGGTCAAATTTTGGTATTTTTGAAGAATGCTAGGAAATGTATATCTAGGCTATGGGATTGTATTAATAAGTCATTATTGATGTTATTAAGTTAATTATGTCTAGATATTGTCGTTTCGGAGTTGAATTCAAAAGGAGAGGCGGTGTTAGAGGCTTGAATTGCTATTCTTGGACCCGAGGTAAGTGTCTTGCCTAACTTTGGTGAGGGAATAGGTATTGTATGTTATGTGCTATGTGTTACAATGTTCAATGCATAGGTGAGGTGACGAGTACCTATGCATTGTGTGTCAAGCATGCTCGTGAGTCTATTTTGACGAAATTCTTGTTATTACTTCCATATTCATTGTACTATGAAATTGTTTCTACTTGGAAGTTGATTGTTTGTTAAAAATCCTTGTTGATAAACTTGTGATATGATGGTTCGATTGAGGAACCAATTTGTTAAGAGATATAGTTGAAAAGATTGGTTATAGCTGAGACCCTTGCCGGGCAATGGTTATGGTGTTGACTGATATTTTCCCCTTGCTGGGTGATTATGATGTGTATTTCCACTATGCTGCATTCCTTGCCGTTTGATATTTGTCATTGTTTTGGTGAGGAAGAGTGTAAAGCACGAAGGGTGATGCCGTGCCATAATTTAGATTGATTACATCATAATATGCATAGTGAGGAAGAGAGTAAAAGCACGAAGGTTGATGTCGTGCCATGATTCACATTGATTAAAAGCACGAAGGTTGATACCGTGCCATGATTTATATTGCCTCACATTATACATTGCATTGTGAGGAAGAGAGTAAAAGCACGAAGGTTGATGCGTGCCATGACTCACATTGACTAAAAGCACGAAGGTTCGTGTCGTGCCATGATTTATATTGCCTCACATTATACATTGCATTGTGAGGAAGAGAGTAAAAGCACGAAGGGTGATGCCGTGCCATGATTTATATTATCTTATATCATACATCGCGTTGTGAGGAAGAGAGTAAAAGCACGAAGGGTGATGTCGTGCCATTACATACATTGCTCGCCTTTATACTTGGTACGTTAGCATTCTTGTTAATTTTCTCTCTTGCTTTCTCCTATGTGTTAAATAATTGTTCTCATCTCTCTTTTGGTACCCCCATTAACTGCTCCCGTATCCCACGCTTATCTGTTTATTCCTGCATTTTTTGTGCTATATCTTGTAGAACTGTACAGGTAGATTATCGTTGTGAAGTCTAGCCTCGTCACTACTTCGGCCGAGGTTAGGCTCGGCACTTACTCAATACATGGGGTCGGTTGTACTGATGCTACACCTGCACTTCTTTATGTTGTGCAGATCCCGTAGCCGGACCCAGTGGACACCGTTAGAGGGAGTATCCTTCAGTCCACCCCGGAGATTTCAAGGTAGACCCGCAGACGTTCGTGGGCCTTGGCGTCTCCTCTATCCCTATTTTCCTATCATGTCTTGTTTATCTCCTAGTTTCTGAGACAGTTCATTTATTATTTTCTTCAGACTTTGTATTTAGCACTCTTATAGATAGTTCGTGAGTTAGTGACTCCAGGTTCTGGGATTGTTGCAACGGATTGTATTTTGTTATTATCACTTAGTCTCGAAACCTATCTACTTTTGTTGTTAAAAAAAATATAAATTGTTTCTAGTTATTTCTGTTAATTTCGTACTAAGATGATAGTGTAATTTTACACGTTGGCTTGTCTAGCGGGTTCAACGTTAGACGCAGTCACGACCTGAAGGTGGGATTTCGGGTCATGACAGTTAAAATTTTGAATCTAAAACAAAACTCCTATATAAAGTTGGCGTCCTACATAGTTTTTTAACTTTTACACAGTTCAACTTGAAAATAGCAGTAGATAAATTCAAATATTGGTTACATTGAAACATGAAATTGTTTCTTCTATGATGAAATCGTTCTTAATATTCCGTAAAAAAAATGCAAGGGATGGACTGCATCATGGTTGCAATTGGAATTGTGTACTATAAATTGAGAGTGATGCAAGAAGGGTGAAAAGGTATTGTTTGCTTATATATTATTCTACATGTGTTTATAGTTATTTTACTTTACTCTGTTGTGTATTGTTATTATGTTTTTCTGCCCGTATTGATAGAAATAGGAATAGTGAAATATGTTGAACGACCATATTCTAAAAATTCAAGGAGCCAACAATTAAGGTACGAGATGTCTGGATCTTTCACTTCTAAGAGAAAGATTACATTCAGATTTATCTCTTCCAAAAGAGTTGCTAGAGGATTACAAATAAAAAATGAAACATAATAGTCGTATATTTTGAATGTAATTTTAGAGACTATTAAAATTTTAGAAATATAATAAAATTTTAAAATAGGTAACTATAATAACGAATAAAATTATTATTAAAAATTATGTTAGAAATAACATAGAGAGTTATGTAAACCATATGCGAAATAGACACTCCAAGTTTCAATATATCTCAACGCACGAATAAGAAATAAAAGAGGAAAAAACATCCTAGATGTTTAGTAGCCTCAAGATCATAAGTATGGGCACCTACATACCCATGAGCAAGACTCTACTAAACACTACTCCATGACCCGGGACTTAAAGCCTACGCTCTGATACCAACTTTTGTCACGTCCCAAACTACCCCCTAGACGTGACTGGCACCCGGCTAACACCCCCTAGGCGAACCCCTCTCTCTAACGTTTAACCATTTACACAATACTTAATTAATAAAATGCAGGCCTAATAGTATATTAATAATTAAAGAGGAAATCATTATCACCCAATACCTTAGTCAATTGATACAAACACCAACAATCACTAAAATAAAATAGAAAAAACTTCTAGCCCAAATCCTACACTAAAACCATGGAGCATCTAATAGAGTAATAGAAGTTTAAGTGACGGGCATGCAAACCCGAAATAAATAATAGACATAAGATAGGTAGAGCTGAAACAACGGCCTCCACGGATAATGCGACGGCTCACCTCAGCAATAGGATCCACTCAGCGAACTCGTCAGCCACTAGCTCTATCTCCCGCAACGGTATCTACATAGAGATGCAGGTAAGGATGAGTTATACGTAAATATAACTCAATAAGATCCTCGACCCACCACTCTAAATAACTCTGGAACAAGTGTTAGAAAATACAAACACACCACAACAAGAATGATATAGTAAATATGATAACTATACAATAACTCAATATATGTGTATCACCAGAGTTCTTAAGAATTAACCAATAAGAGCACACACTAAGGACTTATCATAATTGCAGTGAATGAAATTTACCAACACACCTGCAGGTCCACAACGGCACCACAATGCCTCGAATATGTAACAGAGCATACACAATGCTCAATGAAGCATACACAATGCTCAGGTGATGTACAAAGGCATACATAATGCCCTAATATCATGGCGCAAAACCGTATCAAACTCAACATCATGGCGCGCAGCCGTATTAAACTCAGCATCATGGCGCACAGCCGTATTAAACTCAACATCATGGCGCACAGCCATATCAAACTATCAAATAAATTATAAAGTAATATTTTCTTTTTGTTGTACTTTAATTAAAATAATATTTTTGCGGTTGGTCTAAGACCACCGATTCTGCCAACCGCACGCTTGTCCCAACACATGGACCAGGCAGAGAAAATATATTTTTAAAACGGGTTTTAAAAAAACAAGTACCAAAGCTTAAAGTCTCACTTACCTCGCTTACGACAAGTCCCCCCCNTAAAACACCAACAAAACGGCCTCCAATGATCTCAATCTAAATAAAATATTAATTAAACGTCAATTACACTAGTCGATTAACTGTCAATATCCCAAACTTTCAAGCGTAGAGTTGAATCTTAATATTCCACCTATCAAATATTATTTTTTTTAAAGGTAAAGAATCTCAATATCTCAATTTAAACTCTATATTTGACATACTCGTCTAAATATATCAAAAATGTTGTCACAAAATAAGTGATCATACAGTATGCAAAAGATTAGAGAATTGGCACTGTGTATAAATGGTTCGAATAGTTTCAAAAGATTTCATATTTACGTTGTTGATTTCTCACTTGAAATACAACTCTTATTTTTAATCCAAATTTACTCATCATGGCTTAAATCATTATTTCTCCTAACTAAAAGTAACAAAAACGATAATTGTAGCAGCAAAAATTGATCCTTGAAATCCTTATGTCTAACTCCATTTAAATTTTCAATCATTGACAAATTATTTTGCCTTAAATTATTAGTCTAATAATTATAAAATTTATAAATAATAATAACTATTTTTTACAAATAATATAATATATACCACTACAAGAAAAATACCTTATTGTTTAACTTTTCCTTTCCACTAACGAACTGAGCAAGCCATTCCAACCAAAAGTCAGTTTCGCAATCCACATAGCCCCCTTCGTTCCTTGTTCTGGTTCTTTCTAATAAATAAAACTCTTAGCACTTATTTTTTAATGTCATATAACACGTGAGATTCAAAGGTGGAGCTAGGCCCACCAGCTTTAAGATTAATTAAATTACCTACAACCCTATATAATATAAAATTTTGGCCCATTATTCATATATTATATAATAGCTTAATATGTAGTCCAGTAACTACAAACTAGACTAATTCTCCAATTTCAAAGTATAATTGTGGTTATTACATTCTCCCCACTTAAGTAAATGTTCTTCCTCGAACGAGTAAAAAAGTTTACTTGAAGTGTAGAATTACCGCGGGTATTTACTCGACACATCAACCTCGAACTACCTTGTAGTTTCATCCATCAAATGTGTGCCACAACCCTTTTACTTAAGTAACATTTTTTTCGACCTCAAAGTCACATTTCGCTATTAATAGTAGCTATGTGTAACGACCTGGTCGGTCGTTTTGGAGAGTTAGCGCCCCGATCCCCTAATAACTGTTCCTCCCTTGTCTTATTAGGTTAATGGAACGAGTCGGAGCGTTGAGTGATAAAAATTGGAGTGTTTTTGGACATATAGTCCTTTAAGGTGAGCTTTAGCCTTAGAAATTGGGCCGGAGCGGGAGTTGTGTGAAGACGGATCCGGAATGGAAATTCGTCGACTCCGTTAGCTCCGTTGAGTGATTTCGTGGTTGGGAGCATGTTCGGAATGTGTCTTTGAGGCCAGACGTAGATTTTGGCTTGAATTGGCGAAAGTTAGAATTTCGGCGATTTCGGCCGATAGGTGAGATTTCGATATTGGACTCGGAATAGAATTCCGAAAGCGACAGCAAGTCCGAAATATCATTTATGACCTGTGTACAAAATTTGAGGTCATTCGGACGAGTTTAGATGTGGTTCGGCGTCGGAAGTGAATTCTTGAAAATTCCTAAGTTCCTAAGCTTGAATCTATGCATTTTTGGATATTTTGAGGTTAGGAGATGTGTTTTTAAGGCCCGACCAAGTTTGGATAGGGTATTGGGATCAGTTGGTGGTTTTGGGTGAGGTCCCGGGGGGCCTCGGGTTGTTTCAAATGCTTATCGGGAAGTTTGGAAAATTTCAAAGTGCTGAACCAGACCTGTATCTGGTGTTCCGCACCTGCGATGGAATTTCCGCAGGTGCGAGCACGCAGGCGCGGAACTTATGCCGCGGTTGCGAAGTCCCAGTGGTCTGGTCAGGGATCGCAGGCGCGACCTGGGCTCCGCAGGCGCGACCTTTCTATCGCAGGAGCGGTCCCAGGGCTTTAAATGAAATCCCGCACCTGCGATGATATTTCCGCAGGTGCGGTACTGCCGATGCGGTTAAAGGGACCGCAGGTGCGGAAATCCCTGTTCATATTCTAAGAATCTGATGGGTTAAGTTATTTCACCATTTTTGAGTTGTGGGAGCTCGGGAGGGGCGATCTTTGAGAGGATTTTCACGTGGGTAATCGAGGTAAGTGATTTTCTACCACCATAGGTTAATTTCCGCGTTCCTAATCTTAAATCCCACCCTTAAATTCATGATTTTGNAACCAGACCTGTATCTGGTGTTCCGCACCTGCGATGGAATTTCCGCAGGTGCGAGCACGCAGGCGCGGAACTTATGCCGCGGTTGCGAAGTCCCAGTGGTCTGGTCAGGGATCGCAGGCGCGACCTGGGCTCCGCAGGCGCGACCTTTCTATCGCAGGAGCGGTCCCAGGGCTTTAAATGAAATCCCGCACCTGCGATGATATTTCCGCAGGTGCGGTACTGCCGATGCGGTTAAAGGGACCGCAGGTGCGGAAATCCCTGTTCATATTCTAAGAATCTGATGGGTTAAGTTATTTCACCATTTTTGAGTTGTGGGAGCTCGGGAGGGGCGATCTTTGAGAGGATTTTCACG